>JAGFMF010011466.1:3791924-3858621 GCA_019455555.1 Galemys pyrenaicus | reverse complement strand
AGCTTCCCGATCCACTCATCTGTTTTTGGGCATTTAGGTTGTTTCCAGGTCTTCCCTATTGTAAAGAGTGCTGCTATAAACATAGGGGTGCAGGTATTAATCCATTTTGAGTGGGAGTGAGGTGGCATTTCTGGGATAAAATATTTGTCAGTGTTTGACTGTCCTGCACTCTCTTTTGTGACGATGTCACATATGCTCATATGAAGAAGGGGTAGCCATGGGATCAGCGCTGCTTAGACCATTAAAGTCTTGGAGGAGAGCTTGTCAGGATGGTCATGAATGTATGTGTTTGTGTGTGCGAACACTTGATACCGTAATAGAAGCATTGGTTTGATTTGAGCTGGATAGTGAAAATCTTTTATTGGAAACTAGAAAAATGGCACACACCAGGATGTGTAGGGAAAAAACACAGCAAAGCAAAACTTTGACCTAGAAGAAGATCTGCCTAGTGAACTTGCAATTTAACGTCCAGGGAGTATAAAATTGAACCAATATTATGTCTAGCTGAGTAGATGGTATTTGACAATTCTATAATGATTGTAAATAATGAACAAAATATTGGCATTTTTTACTGTAATAGCACAAATATCTCCCCGATTGGATTACTGAACTTTGGTAGACAGTTTTGTCAAATCACCCAATTTACCATGACACCAGTATTCACAGTCCTGTGGGTGCCCCTCTCATATCGGCGCTGGATTTGTTCCTGAGACTTTCTCTGGCTTTCAAGCATAGTGAGCATCAAGTAGCAGAAACCTAATAAGTGCTTGCACATTTGAGTTTGTTCTTGTCATGCTAAACAACCACACATCTGAGTCCAGCCAACCCATACACATGGTTTAAAATCCTAAGTTTTGGGGTTATTTCCAAAACTGAAATAAGAATTGAATGTATCTGCTAACACTTTTGTTTCACAGGTTAAATTAAATACATGAACTATCACTTAAAAGGGTTTGATTCTGATTAACTATATTTTTATTAAGAAATAAATTTCTGGCCTCGCGGGTGGCCTACGGGTTGTCTTAGCACTATTACCTCTATGGCGTGAGTTTGATTCTTGACCAGGGAGGTGACCCAGATGGCTCAGCAGACCTCTCCTGTCTCACCTGCTACTCCCCTCAGCAGTGTATTTCAGTAAATCCACCTATTCTGCTCCCTACTCTGTCTCTGATGAATTCTCTTGCCCCTCGCACATCTGGCCTACTCACCCAGTACTTCTATGCAAAAAAAAAAGGGAAAAAGAAATAAATTTCCAATTGTATGTAATGTCAGAAAATAACATATTCTCAAAAGATGATGGTGATTGTAATAGAATTAAATTTTCTCTTAAAAAATTTAAGAAAAAGGCAAGCATAAATAAAATCTCATTCTCAACCGAAAGGAAAAATACCCTTCGTTAGTATATAGTAATTCTTTTCTATGGTTATATATACCACTTAATTAATTCCCTAAGTTCTGTCTCCATCTTTATTATGTTTTTATTATACAGTTTTTCTAATACTGGACTACAGTATAAATGTCTTCTAGTATTAATTAATTGTGTGTGACTTGTAAAAGTTCACAACAACAAAAATACTCTCTTTTTTCCAAATATATGAACTCAAATGTTTAGAAAGAAGAAGTTTTTTGAATTGCTTGAATCAAGAGTTCTGAGTTAGCGCTCTGCTCTTCAGCAGGCAACATGCCTTTCTCGCCTTTACAAGGAAAGATTTCCTTCATTCAGAATGTCTTATTCTTTGCAACCCTTTAAAAGTATGAGTCCTCATAGCAAAAACAGTTCCTATTCATAATAATCCAGTTAATTAAGAAATAAAATATTTTTCTTTTTCCCGCTTAGCTTAGCTTAACCAGGACTTAATGCTTGCATTTAGAGAAAAATTAGAGCAAGAAGGCCCTGAGGAGCTCACATGGGCAAAGAGGTTCTGATCACTTTCAGAGGTTTGGGGGCAGTGGAATTAGCTTATTTGTATGCTCTGTAAAAGGAAACAGTGGACCTTCTATTGAGATATGATGAGCATGTTGGTCGGGGTGAGCTGTTACTACTCCCCAGCCAGGTCACACTTAGTCCAATCACTTGCTGAATTTAGTTCTTCCTGGTTTCCATCCTTCCCTCTGACATATTCCAGGTTGCAAACATCTACAAATACTGATTTTTTTGTTATTGATAGTTGACAAATCTACTGTGCATGCTGCTTTTCCTCTTTTGAGAAATTAAGTCAATAAGTCAGTTGATCAGTGATTTATCTTTGCTCCTCAACTGTCTTCTATGCACGTTGTTTCCGTGAAAGAGCAAAAATGCCCCTTCTTAAATTAAGTAGGCATATTCCTGTCCTCTTCATAGTAAGTGCATCAGCAGCATCTAACACCATCACTTCCACTAGGAAACCTTCCTTCTTGGTTTATCTAATAACAAATTTCCTCAGTTTTTCTCATCTGTTACTTCCATCCATATCTCCTTACTTTATTATTTTCTGAATTTTAAAAGATGGGGAATTTTAAACTCTGTTCTAGGTAATAATCTTGGTTTATGCTGTTTTACTATTTGATGGCATCTGAGGGCTCTATGTTCTGTTTCTCCTGTATCAATAAGTCCCACATTTTTATAACTAGTCCACAGTCTCTGGATGACTATGTCCTGCTGTGGATAAAGAATATTTATTTGTACACCCTAAGAGCATCTCATAAATCAGAGTGTCGAAATCTAAAATAGCCTCCTCCCATAATATATTTTTCTAATGATTCTCATCACAGTGAATGGAATTGTCATCCATTTCATGGTGGGAGCCAGAATTTGGAGAGATGATCTTAATTTAACTTTTCTCCTATGCTTTTATCCAATCTCTAACCCTGGCTTATTTTACTTTGAAAATATCTGTTTGGGATAGCTACTTCTATCCATCTAGGCAGGTGCTACTTTAACCCAAACCACTCCTCTTCCTCCTATATTACAATTTTCTTTTAACAATTCACCTTACATGTGATCTAGCTCTTCCATCTACTCAACAGAAAACAACTAAAATGCTCTTTATACAATACAAATAGGATTGTGTCACTTCCCCAATAAATCCTTTTGTAGTTTCTCAAGGTTTGTAGTAAAAAAAAAAACCCAAATCCATTCCATGTAAAAATGAGTTGGTAGTTAAAAATGGGGGGGGAGCTTTACATCCAAATGAAGCCTTTAGTCAAAACTCAAGCTCCCAACACCCACAAGTGGAAATGCTGGCTCAGACGTAGTACTCTTTCTAATTTTTGAAGGACTGCTATATACTCTTCTCAATAGAAGGTGCATCGATTTATATTCTCATCTGTACCAACTTACATTTCCAACAACAGTGTATGAAGATTTCTTTTTCTACACACCCTCACCAATGCCTGTTGTTACTTGTCTTTTTGAAATAGGTATTCTCACAGGAATGTGGTGATGTAGCATTGTGGTTTTGATATGCATTTTCCTAATAATAAGTGATGACGAGCATTTGGGGGCAGTGACAAGAATAGATGAAGGAGTTCAACTGGACAGTGGTAAATGGTAACTATTCCTTGGGTGGTAGTGTGGTATATACATCTATCGAAGTGTGAAGTAGCTAGCACTTCTGAAACTTAAATAGTTATGTAAATCAATGATACATTAATAAAATAAACCCAGTTTCATTTCTCAGTCCTTAGAGCTGGTTTCAAAGGCTTAGTTTCCCAATCTATATCCACAACTTGTGTTTTTATGAAAACTAATTAAGATAACGGTGAACAATTCTTAGCAGAGTGTTAGGCACATAGCAGATGCTCTGTAAATGTTAACTGCAGTTATTTTTAGCCATTTCAAATGGCCCTTTGACCCTGGTCAACCTCTAGGTACTCACCTTACACCATTATTTACTTTGTGTCTCAATGCGCAATACTCTGGCCATATTACTCTTCAGTCAGTTCTTCTAATAAAGTGTTATCTTTTTGAATATACATGATTCTTCCTCTGCCTATAAAGAACCTCCTTTACCCAACTAACAGTCCTCTGCCTAACATTTTAGGCACCATTTTGATGACTGACAAAGCTTTCCTGAGCCCAACAGAAATGATTGTGACCCTTCAGGTGCCGCTGCTGTGAGCTGACAAAGTTTGAATCAGAGCATCGAACTAGACTGGTGCCTATTAATTTTTATGATGATTCAGAATCATCTGGGCAATTTGATAACCTTCAGATTCCTGTTTCCTATTTCTAGAATTTCTGAATAAGTAGGTTCGGGAAGATCTCTGAGAAGTGTACCAAATTCCCAGGTGATGTTGATGATGGCAAGTCATGGTTCAACCACCCTTGGTCAGCCAGACTTCTGGGCAACAGTCAATTCTTGTGCAAGGACAACCTGGTCAACCCTCTCTAGGTGGGGGGCTCTCACTCACCAACAGAGGGGCAAAGGGAGGTTCCCTTATAACAAGATGAGGTCTACTCAGTAATACAACTCATGCTCCTGAGTCTCTGGACCAGGTGGGACCACAGCCCTTCCCCTGCCCTGCCCGGTCTCCCCATATCCCTTTCCCTCCGAAACCCAGGTACATAGGAATCCCTGTCTCTGGCTCTGCTTCTGAAGAACCCAACTGAAGACACACAATATGGGACTTCAGGGAAGTACAAAAAGCAAAGTTATCAAGTTTTTCTTGATAAGAATATGGGCTTCCTCAGACAAGGATTTGCAGAAGCTTTCTGAGATGGAGAGAGCATATTTTCCCTTGAAGGCTTGAGATGCATCCTGTAAAAATCTTAAAAGTTTATCAGCATCATTTTTAACAAGCCTCAGAAGCCCACTTGTACCTGAGGCCTGTGAGTGCTTGGAATTGCCCTATCTCTGAGGTGCTAGGTTGTCATTTCATATAATGAGACGATCTGTACTTTCCAGGACCTTAACAGCGAGACTCTATAAATTCTGTATCAGGCTGAGTGTGGAAGCGTCTCTTAATGGCCCCAACAACTACCATTTCACTGTCTGGGATCTGCCAATATGAGATAATGTTGATAAACTGCACGGCTTTCTGCCAGTAATAAAACTAGAGAGCAAACAGAGTTTAAGGGCTGCAACTAACTTTTTGTTGCAAGCAAGGCCAGAGGACAGGAAGCTGGATGGATGAGGAGGCCTTAGTGGCCTGTTCCTAAAAAACTGGGCTAGGGGTTCCCACATGGCCCGCACTCTTGAATCAATGTCATCTTTGTAAATCAGAATTAATGGGCTCAGCGCTCTTCCTGGAGCAGGTGGCAGTGCCCTTCTAGCAGGCTGGCATGCCTGGAGTAGAGGCTGGAGCCATCTGGACTGCTGTCAAGAAATCACGATGATGCTGGTTTGGACCACAGGGCAATTAGCCGGGCTCTCCACAGCAGCTTTGTCGATGCCGGGGCCCTCTTCATCAGTTCGTTCCTCATGCCTGACATGACAATATCCACTTGGTTACAATAATAATGAAGGGGTGCGGTTGACCAGACCATCTGGCATATTGGTAAAAATAACAACAAGAAGGCCTCTGTCTAGGTAACTGTCCTAGTCAGAGAGAAGGACCTACTGCTGCTCTAGTGAAATGTATTTCCAGATGTCTACGTTACTACCAACAGGGGGCGTTAGGTTTCTACGTTGTTCGTGGTTTTCCTTTTTCTTGCTGAAACCCGGATCCCTTTCCTGGATTCATCAGGTAGTTCTGGAAGGAAGATTTGCTTGTAGGTGCTGTTATCAGTACGTTTTATAGGCCTTGAGTACGTTAAACAAAGACAGCTCTGGCTGACGGAATCGCAAGGGGTTTCTTGGCTGTTAGAGCTGCTACAGCACCAAGACCAGGAGCGGGCAGGCTCCTCCTTTATCCTCAGCAAGGAACCGGAGTGAGGGTGTAGCAAGGAAGAGAAATACCCTTTCTCTCCCTGGAATGCATGCCACAATTCCTTCCCAATCTCATTCCTTGCTGAAAATAAGAGAATCTTTGTGTTCTGCATCACAATGGGGAGAGAGAGTATCCTCTGGTACTGTGCCTCTCCTCTCAGATACTTGTCTAGGGGGATCCCCTGCTCCTTGTTCTCCAACTGCCACAACATTCACACCAAATACCCCACGCTATTTCAGACTTCTGTTTACACGGGTGAGAGAAAAATAATTCCACATCATGGAAAACTATTATCCCTGAGTGGAAAATGTAGAGTGCAGTACTAAGTCCTGGAGAGTGTTTGATCAGTGCTTGATGAACGAATTCAGAAAATCCTTGGGAGACAGGCAAGAAGGCATGAGTCCCTACCTTCTACATGTAGGAAGCAAGCCCCTCTTATGTTAACATGTTGGCCTCTTGTGTAGAATCTAGTCTTGGGGTAAACTGTGTAGCATGCAGTACCTACTTGCTCACCCGTTTCCACAGTGTTATATAATGACTGAAAATATTTTAAAGAATGAAACATTTAATACTGTGACTAAATTCTAATGCTTCCCCATCCAGAGAGGAAAGTCTTAAGTTTACTGGGTGGGGGTTGCTGTTTCCAAAAGATCCAACTAGAGTCTGGTAGGAGATAATTTTGTGGCCAAGAGGAAGAATAGAATCTGTTCTTCTTAGAAGGCAGTGGTTTTTAATTCACCACATCCCTTTGAGAAACTCGGAACCTGATCTTTTAAGCTGGAGGGATGGACACCCCAGAAATGGCTGGACAGGCTGTGCTGTTTCCTGGCGTTTGTGGGTAGAGTGTTCCCAGCTGGGACACTGTCGGGGAATGACTGGTGCACTCTCTTCTGCAGTGCCTGACCGCGCCTTACCCACTTTTATGGGGTGCTCTGACCACACGTGTGGGAGTTCTGACCTGTAGTTATTCCTAAAGAGTCAGCTGCAGCAAAACTCTTGACCTCTTCCTCCCCACTCGTTTCTTCTCCTTTCAGGATCCTTTGTATTCAAGGGTTTTTACTTAATATTATAGGTAATTTTCTCTCAGTGTACTGGTTGTGATTAAAATGTTTATCTCAGTCATTTTTCTATCATCACCGCAGGCAGCTCATAGACTGACTTGTGTTTTATATATCGGACAAATGTTCTATATTTGCTATCAGCCTAAAAATTATATTCTAATTTAAACGTTTTATACACAGCACTCCAGAACATAAATAATAATTTCCTGCCCTCTGAACAGGAGGCGGAGTCATTATAAAAAGGCTGATTTAAGGGGAAAAAAAGGGAGAGTTGTAAAATGTCAGAAATTTTCTGCAAGTACCTCTCTCAGCAAGTATGGTAGCACATGCTATGTACAAGAAACTGCAGTTGGGGCATTCACTGGTATTTTTTCTGAATAACTTTTTTACTCTACTTTTATGGGAAAGGGATGCCCTTGCAGAAATGACTGTTGAGGAAGGGGGTACACTTCCCTTTTACACTGTTAGTGGGGGTTCTTGCTGTCAGTTAGCCAAGCATGTGGTGATTTGCATAGGGTAAATGTTCCTCTGCCACATCCCTTCCCTGTCTCTGAGTGGGGCTAGAGAAAGGACCTGCCATTGTTTCATCATTTGCCAGGTTCTCTTTATTGGAAAATAGAGAGCTAGTAGGATTTGTGTTGGGAGCGATTCTTCTTCCTTGAGAGGATGATAGCATGCCTAAAATTATGGAAGCATAAAAGCTGCAGGTTTTCTATAATGGGCACTGCTCAGTATTATTAATAACTGTGCACAAGGCACTTTTATGTTGGCAAGTGGCTTCAATCATTTTTATCACGTAATAGCTGCAGAGGTTCACTGAGCTCTTCAATCTCTGCACAAGATTGGGCCCCAGCAACATGGAGAGTTTTAAGGCTGGGAGGATATTCCCAATGCTCATTCAAGAAACATTTTAGAATTATTAATTCAAGAAGTATTTTACACACACATCACACGCTTCTGTATATGTCAGTAGGGATGTGCCAGTGAGATAAACAAGCCCCACAGTATCTCATTTAATCCTTAAAATAACTTTGAGAAAATGCTATTGTTATGGCCTCTTCACAGATAAGGGAAATGCTATTTAGAGAAGTTAAGGAATTTATACAGAGAGGTAAGTGGTAGAGCCTGTACTAAAATGTAGATATTTGATTTCTAACTTCACATTCCTATGCTAGATCTGACTGATAGCACATATAACTGGTGAACAGGAGGCTCTGGGTCCCTCCCTTTGCCCCCTCACATTTTCCTTGCTCTGCAGTCTACATGGAAGGAAACACTAACAGCCTTGTACAAACATTAGCTACAGATGAAGGCACATTTCTTCTCTCCAGTCCCCCCTACTGTGTAGCCTTATTGAGGCAGAGGCTCTGCCTTCTAGAAAATAAAAATTGAAAGGAGAGAAAAGACTCAATAAAGATAGATATCAATAAATTAGGAAAACAAAACAAAATGAGAGTTTTATTCAAGAGGTACTTTATGGAAACACTAATAAACAAGTAAGTCTCTGACAATGTTGAAGAAGAAGAAAAACTAGGAAGGGAGAGAAATGAGATATACCAGAGTTTCAGAAGGGATTAAGAAACTAATTATTTTTTCAAGAGCTATGCATAACTCAACAACACACTTTTTAAATATCACTGAAATACTTGATATCCGGGATAATATAGATTAGATATTAAAAAGGAGAAATGACAGAGAGACTTGAAAAAACACGGAAGAGAGAAAAGATTTCAAAGAATTAAGGACTCCAAAGGCATATGTTTGTTGCAACTTTACTGGCTTGTTAAGTCTTTAAAATAAAAATATTCTTAATTTTTTCTATTTCTTTTAGTGTATGTTTATACAGTTATTAAGTACTTAATAATTGCCATAAAATACTGGTATTTTTTATAAACCATCATATTCAATATAATCCTATGAGGTACAGTACCAATGTTATCTTTTTCTTAGATTTGGGGAATAACAATAGATAATGAAACTGGATTTTAACTCACATCTTTTAGGTGTGAGTGCCCAGATTATTTTACTTTATTGAGATCTAATTGACATACAGCATTGCACTAGTTTTTGGTACACAACTTAATGATTTGATGTATGTATATGTTGCACAATGATTTCCCAAATAGATTGAGTTAATATCTATCAGCACATATTTAAACTATTTCCCCTTGTGATAGGAACTTTTAAGATCTAATTTCTTCATCCAGCATAGTATTATTATGTGTACTCACTATACCATAATTCTATTCCTAAGGATTATTTATTTATAGCTAGAATTTTGTACCTGTTTGTTATTCTTGATTCCTTTGTCATAAATTAACTACTCCTATATACCTAGGTTTATTTTGGGATCCTCTATCCTGTTCCATTGATCTATGAATTTGTTTATGCCAATGACATACTATGTTAATTTGTGAGAGTGTAGATTTTTAAGCCTACCTTAAATTGCTTTCAGAACATACATAAATTGCAACAAACCATAAACTTTTATAAAACAAACATAATATTGATGCAATGATCTTACTAATAATTATCCCTAAGGAAAACATATTTGCCCTATTCTCATTGTCAAATACATGAAATAATATTAATAAAACATTGATATATAAAGTATAGTAACATAAATAACACACCAAATCATATATATTTTCAGTAATATTAGGAAATACATTAATAAGTCAGATCATATGAAGCAAGCTTTTCTATGATTAATATCACAAAAGTCATCAAACTTAGCTTCTAAAAAAAACTATTCTCTGGCTTTTATTGGTGAAATTAAAGGAGTTTTCCCTAGAACTAAGAACAAAAAAAGGAGGTACACTCTTATTTGTTACTTATATTATTTTAGAAGTTCTAGTCAATGCAATAAGATAAGAAAAAGATATTTAGATAATTGGAAGTTGCACTGGAATTTGTTATGATTACCTTTAGACTCTTCATGTAAAATTCCAAAAGAATCAGGGTAACAATGGTGAGGTTTTAAAGTACAATTCAGTAAGTTGGCTGAAGAAAGACTATTAAAATAATAAATTGCAATGTGCAATTTATTTACTGAAAATTCCTATTAAAATAATTCAGTATCTTCCTGGGCTTATTAAACATTTATGTTGAGATCACTGTGATAATTCACTTAAAAGCTTTCTTTGAATATTAATTTTAGTTTCACAATCACTTTATATATTGTTTTTTAAGGACATTAGTTTATATGCCCTTTCATTTTTGTTTTGATTAAATTTTTCCATATTAGAGGTATTTTGCAAAGCTATTCTAAATGCACGTTGGCAGAAGCAAACATGTGCTCAACTGCCACTTCTTCCTTTTGAACACATTAACATATTAATCAATCATGGCATCTATTCCCCAGACAAGTTATGGTCTCCAAATCTTCCTCAATTGAGCTAATGCTAACTGATTGGCACTGGTTTATAAAATATAAATGAAATTTCCTTCCCAGGATAGGAAATATGCCTCAGTCCACAGAATGAATTTCCAACTAGGGAAGGGTATTGTTCTTCCAGATTTTTACACAACCTCTAATTTGTTACAAATTCAACTTTGTTGAGTTTTCTCAGAAAGGTGAAGGGTTATAATGTGGAAACTGTTAGAAAGTAAGTCCTTTTGGAAATGGAATTAGCAGAGGTTTTGACAGATCAATTCAAGGGAACACCAAACTTTATTCCTGAATTGTCTGTAGCCTGTAGCCTTAGGATGAAAAGCTTGACAGTTCTGTTATACTTACACTGTCAAGGCAGTCATCACACCAAATGTCTGTAGCTCACAGTAATTTCTGCTTGGTCATAGTGTCAAGAGTTCAATTCAGCGATTTTGGAAGGTTCAAACCTGGTTATAAACAATTAAATTAACATCACTTGGAAGAGAAAGATGCAGAATTTCACATAACCTTCAGTGACTGTATGGTATTTTTGTAACGACATGAGAAGATAGCCTGATTATGATGACAAAGTATGTATGTTTCAGAAGATAGAGACTCATTCTATTTCAGGATATGAACCATAGATAAGTGATATTCTCAAATAATTATATTAGGTACTGTGGACTTAAGATTATTTATACAGGATAAAATAGTATGCATGGGTATGTCAACCCATGGAGTTTACCATTTAGAAGAACATGCATCTGATTTTGGATTGCATAATCACTGGCTGAATCTTGTGAAAGATTTCCATTTACACTAACAGGAGAAATGAACTCTTCAGTACTTTGGAATATTGAGTGATTTGGCCCAGCTTTCCTTCTTACAATGATGCCATTCTACTTTTCTACTCCAAATGGTTCATTCAAGGCATTTTGACCTCAGGGAACCACTGCAAAACCCTATGAGTCCCATTTATACAGACAGTTACACAGGTCTCTACTGCATCCTTGAACAACTTTCATTCAGTTCCTGGAAAACACTGTCTTCATCTGTTTAAAGCCCTTTGCCTCTGTATTTGCATCTTCTGAGAATATTGTTCCTCCATATAGTCATTCTTTACCTGGAAAATTTCTTTTTATATTGATAGCTTGGGTAAAATTTCAACTCTGTTCTTTCTCTACACAAACCCCTGCCTGCCTCCCACCTGCACATTGATATCTTTCTTTTTTGTTAACATTGTACTCTTTGCTTTTCTTCATAGCAATAATTGAATATTAACTATACATTTTTAATTTGCTTAATTTTTAAAAAACATATTATTTTATTCCCTGTCTGCTTTTCATGATATAGGATTTCTCACCTCAGGCATGGTCATAAGTATTTTCTTACAACCAAAGAGCTCATAGTTCTCCACCATAGTCCTCTGTATTCTCTTCGAGGTTTTCTCCCTTTGCCCTCTCTTTTCCCCTCTTCTTTCCTTCCAAGATGCAAGTTTTCCCCCACAACTAAATTGTATGTTTTTTGAAAGCAAAAAAATCATATCTACTTTGTTGTGTAGACCAGGTATCTACAATGTCCTTATCATTTAGTAGATCTAAATAAAATATTAAATTGGTTAGTTAGTAAAAGAAGACATGGTACCCAAATTAAGAGATGTAGTGTACAATGATTTACAAGGAGTCATAAATACTTCTAAATTGGAATGACGTGGTGTACAGATGATTTACAAGAAGTCACAAATGCTTCTAAACTGAAATGTTGGATAGGATTTCATGAATTTGGTGGTAACTGAGATTAAAAAACAAGTAGCAGTTAGGCTCAAAGAACAGGAACGTTTGACTCTAAATTTAAGTTCTGTAAATGTGATCAAGCCAGTTGTGTGCCACAGTTGTCTCCTGTGGAATAGAGGTTGTGATTAAAGTATTAGGTCACACCTGGAAACAGTTCTTGGCACAAAGTAGATAGTTGGTACACAGTAGCAGTTTTGGTTATGTGTATGGGGTAGTGATAAGGGGGAATTGGTAGAGGGTATGGATGCAAATGAGAGTTTGGATAGGACTGGAACAGATTTTCCAGAAAGGAAGGATAAGAAGTTTGATCTGAATCAGTAATATTCAGATTCTCTCTGAAGTTAGTGAGGAAACATGACAGCTGCCTTTCTGGTTGAAAGAGTAGAGTGGGCAGCGGTAGGTTTCAGTAGTATTGATCCAACAGCGAGTTTGGTGAGAGCTTAGGAAGGAAGAAACCTCTCTGAGTTGCTGTGGCAGTCGTGGAGGAGAGATTGAATGAGTGACACCAATTTGCAGGAATTCAGAGGAAAGAGAAGTGTTTGGAAACACTTTCCTGGAATGTTACCTACTGAATGAAGTTTTTACCCTTACATGAGTCTGAGAATTGGAAGACCTAGAGGCAGGGTGAATTTCCAGTAAAGTTAGATCATACTGAAGTAATTTGTCATCTCAATTAATATATATTTAAAAAGAATTTTTTTGATGTAGCCATTTTGTGAAACGTGCAAATATGATGTTTGTATTCAACAACTTGGCAGTACTATTCAGATGTTTACATATATTTTAGATAAATAGGAAGGGCAAACTTACTGCTGATACCTGGAATGAAAGGAGAGTAATAGGAGAAAATCACACACTCACCATAGTGTCACTTTATCTCAGATCACATCTGGAAGTCTGAATATAATTATGTCTGTATCTACAACTATATAGGTATCAATAATTTGGCTATATTTTTCTATATATTAAAACTACAATGGGATTTAATTACTGTAACCTGTAGCACAAATTGATATTGTGATTTTGGAAAGAAGTTTGTTTATATATATACAGGGTCTTAAAAATCTGATAACACATTTTGTAAGACAGGACCCATGACTGAGATAGATACTAACCATAGTA
The DNA here is from genome assembly GCA_019455555.1 of Galemys pyrenaicus. Lineage (NCBI taxonomy): Eukaryota > Metazoa > Chordata > Mammalia > Eulipotyphla > Talpidae > Galemys > Galemys pyrenaicus. The sequence goes on along the minus strand of JAGFMF010011466.1, from coordinate 3,845,422 downwards.
TCATGCTCAGCACAAATACCCAGATAAATAAATGAATTAATAGCTCTTGAACAAGTAAATAATTAGTAAATAAAATGTTGGTAATGTGATCCCAATTCTAAGAATTTATTGTACCTAAGTAATTCAAAATATGGGAAAGAAAACTTTAGAAATTAAAATTTTAGTAGATATTAATACTAGTTGATAAGAATCTTAGCCTGGTAAAAGCATAAAGTTATATAAGATTATAAAGTCATATAAGATTTTATGTGTAGGGTGAGTGTAAGGAAGGCATTCATAAAAATTAAGTGGTAGAAAAATACAGAAAAAAACCTAAACCTGTCTTCTATGACAATGCTATTTTTTTGGTAAGGGGGAGAATAAATCTATGTATAATTCATTGCTGTCTTATAATTTTAAATTTCTTAGTACTTTAACAGTAAACATGCATTACTTTATTATAAAATATTATGTATTTTTTTAAATCCATGATCAACTAAAACAACAAATTTCTGATATATGCATCAGATAAGGAAGGGCTTATATTTGGGGTATTTAAACTATTCTAACTTCCATGGGACATTCACAGTGAAGCATCAGGCTATAATATGGGCAGAGCTGTTTAGTATCAAAGATTTTTTATGGGCAGAGCTGCTGGGTTAAATAAATCTCTGGAGCAACATTTAGTGCAATGCTTTTCAGAGCATTCACTGTTTTTAAGTGTGTTTTGCAAACTTAGTTTACTATAACCAGGCTAGAGAACATTTCCAAATCTTTCTCACCCTAAGCAAAGTTCTGGCATGTGATAACTGTAATACAAACCAACTATTGGATCCTTACTCTACTTCATATCAGGTAGGATGGTAAGGATATTTGCATGCATAACTGCATTTACTACATGCAGCAATTCTATTAGCTAGTGATCATCCCCATTATATAGAAAAGGAGACTGAGGTGATGAATTTTCCCAGATTCACATAGCAAGTGACAGGCAGATTCTGAATTTTGAGTTTTTTGCATAGTACTAGCTCCTGCTGCCCATGCCTCAGAAACATGATCTTGCTGTACTCAAGAACACTAATACTAGCATCCTAACAAAATATTGCAAACTCAAGATGTAGCTTTCAAAACTGCTTTTCCTCCTTTTCAATAGACCCTACTGCTGCAATCACCAACAGAACAGAATTTATGTGACTTTAACAATAGAGCCAGGTCATATCTTTAATCTTCAAAACAAATGTTTAAGCCAAAGAATATTTCTGACATTTTAATTTATTATCTGTGTTTGAGGTAGAAAAGGGATTTGAGTACTGTTGGAGATAATTTGATTTGTGCTTTGGATAGCAATTGCAATATCAATCATTTAAGCATTTTCCTATAGTTCTTTCTAGGTATTTGTTACCACGATGGAATGAATAAACACAAAGGCAATTTGAATGTAATAGATCTTATTCCATGGGGAAGATATATGGTCATATGTGAGAAAAAATATGTAGTTTTACTTTTCCAAAGCAAATGAAGGAAATCCTCCAGCTTGAAATGTTTGCGTTTCTATGATATTTCACTTTATGGATTTGTTTTGTTCTTAATTTGTAACCTGTCATAGGTTAGTGAAGTATCATGGTAGGTTAAAAGAATTCAATTTAAATGAAGGCACATTTTAATTCGCCTAAACAGCTTGTGTTGGGTATATGCATGGTTATGAAGAAAAAGGCACAGGTGAACCTTTGGGCTGTTAGAGAAAGGATTTATCAGAAAGCAAAGGATGAAAATGTTGCAATAGTCTATACTGGTTGGGAGGCTGGAGCTCTGCCATAGTTCAGATTGTGGGAAGGCCTAACCTGAGTGAGAGCTAAATATTTCTGCAAATATGCTCTTGATGGAATATCAACGAGAAATGAAACCCAATGTAATTAGCTAATTGTGGGATGACCATATGTCCAGAGGCAGTGAGAAGGTATGTGAAACAGCTTGCACAGGCTTGAAGCCAGGTAGACCTGGGTCATTCCTGTCCCATGGCCCTGAGCAGTTCTCGAAGCTTCTTCGCTTATATAAGAAATATGTAATCTAGTTATAACACGACTATGAGTTGGGAGGCAGGCTGTTCAGCGTTCCTTACATAATATCAGTGCCCCTCACATGGCCTCAAACCTCCATCCTGGGTGAAAAAAAGAGAAAATTGACAGATGTATTGTTGGGTTATCAATTCTTCAAGAGTAAGGCTCACATTCTATTTAATCTTGATTAGTTTCCAGGCTCAGCAAGACTAATGGCCCTTAATCATATGTAAGCAGGGAAAATGGGCACTCCTAGTCAGTTTATGAATAGAACAGAGAAAAAGGGAAAGGGAGTAATGTGGAAAGGGGATCATGAAATGAAGAGATATACAAGTAGGAGAGAGGAAGAAAGAAGATTGTAGAAAGAAGGAAAACATGTAACAAAGTAGGCAGAGACGAAAATGTCAAGGACACAGCTCTCACCAGAAGTGGGGTGGCAGCTGGCTGTGCCACATGTGGACACTCAGGTAAGACTGCTTGTCCTGTGTCAGACTCGGCAGCCCGGGTTGTCCCAGCCTCACTTTTGGTAATTAACGAACATTTACCATTTTTATTAACTATTGTTTTTACTGGATAATATTAATTTGTAGCCATTATGAGTTAAAATTTAGGGAAGATTTTTCCTTCTTCTGAATCTCCAATAAGTAAATTGGTTGCATAAGGCAGAGAGTAATAAATTCAGAAATTAAAGAGACAGAAATTATTTAAATTTGGGATTATTTTCAGCCACAGAACCTCAAGTGTAGTAAGGCAACATTAGAAAGTTAAAATTGAAGAACATCTCAGAGTTTGATCAAAAAATATTGTATGCACAACAGACTAAAGTGGTAATTTTGACTTTATAGTCTACTGAAAACTGCAGAACAATCGAATCATGCAGCATTTTCAAGCTGCACATCAATGATTTGGCACTATTTTCCTGTCAGCTTGAATCTCAAATTTATATATGAATAACAAGCTAAAAACTGATGAATCATGGATAATGAAATAATTATCATTTCACTGAAAAAACCTAATGCTTCAACAACAAGATTTTTTTTGAGGGGTGTTAATGATTCATTGATTGTCATCACCTTCCAGAAGATTTCTAGTTCACCACATCTAAAAGATGGACACATTCCAAAACTGGAAAAATGACAAACTTGGGTCACCCAGAGGTGAGATTGCAGCTTCCCTGCAGGTCTGTCCCAAACATAACAAGGATAAAGAGGATGGAGGCCGTTATATTTCCAACTATAAAGAGGATGGAGGCTGTTATATTTCCAACTATAAATAGTGGTTACATTGGGGGTGGGGTGGGGTGGCGGTATCAAACAAGTTCATTAGAAAATACATTCTCATTTTCCTCCATATACTTCTGAATCCTTTACAATTAATGGTCTATGTGTTGTGAAAATGAAATAATATGAAAAAAGACCTTAAAATGGGAAAGGGATGTATTGTCCAAAATTTTTTTTGGTGTTTTCACTTCCTTTCTTCATTTTAATCAATGACAACATTACATAAATTGCTGTGCAAAGCTGTGGTTTACAACATTTTTCATTTATCTTTTCTCAATTGATCTGTATAACACCCTTCCAGGCAGGTTTAATATCCCTATTTTACAGTTGAGAAATGAGAGTATCAGAGAGGCAGATTGATTTGCCCCAGGATATATAGCTAGTAAATTATAAACCTAGTCTATCATTACTAAATTCAGAATTTTTCTCCTTAATACAGTAGAGCATTCACCTTCAAAAATGGAAAAAGTCAAACTCTTGGAAACAGAGAAGAATGGTGGTTATAGGGCTAAGAGGGTGGAGGAACTGGACAGATGTTTATCATACAAGTGTGTAATTAGTGTATAAGTGCTGCTTGCTAATGCTCAGCATTGTGATTGTAATCAACAACACCCTACTAAGGTGTTTCAAAGATATTAAGCTCTTAATTGTTCTCTCCACAAAAAGAAATGATGATTGTGTGAAGTGATAGGGGTTCACTCATGCTATGGTTGTAATCATATTGCAATATGAAAGATAGCAAATCAGCCATCAACTTTAACTTACATAATATGTTAATTGTCTCAATAATTTCTAAAAAAACAAAGCATGAAGAAGAAAAAGGAATGTAGTTCAAGATCTCAGTTTCTCCTCATTGTTTTTTAATATGTTTTTCAATCTCTTACACTGGTTTGCTGTTCAAGAGCATTAGTCATGTTAAGTCGTTAGGGTTAGCAGGTGAAAGGAAAGCAAGGTTTAATCTCTACTTGGATTTTAGATACTAGAGCAATACTCTAAGAATTTGATATTTGTTTGGTCTTTCAAAAGTCCCTGGAATGGTGCTGTGAAGTCAGTAAGTAAAAATAAACAAGTAAAGTGTTTAGGAAACTAGTTTGCCTGGTACCATGTTTGAAAATAACAATATTAAAGAATAGTAGGGATTTTGTCTTAAGGCCAGGTATCCGAATTTCCAGCTATTTTTAGTGAGTTCACTACCTGAAATATTCAATGGATTATTCATAACTAGAAGGAAGTGACCAGAACTTCTGGTTTTTTAATTTAAAAAAAAAACCAAAACAGTGACAGATTCTGGATGCAGGCTACTATGGGAAAATATCGGTATCAGCAGGGCAGCAGCAATTCCACCAATTCCCAGCCCATCCCTCAGTAACTGGAAGCAAGTATGTCGTTTTTGTCAGGGACATTTTCCTAACCCCAGTACAAGTGGCACTAAAGAAATCACGTGGGGCTTATTATTTTAGAGGTAAAGTAATCATCATCATCATTTCAATTTTTGTGCTCCCACTTTTAGCACTCATTCTTGGCTCCAGTCCTTTTAAGTCAACTGATATTGCAATTTTTAAACTTGAAAGAGAATCAGAGACTGTTGCTATGAGAAAGTGATCAGGATTGGAAGATAGTTCTGCAAATTACACAGCACCCATTTTGTTAATTGCTCTCTACCAAGCACCTGTAATTAGTATATTGAAAGAAACTCAACCTCCAGCACTGTGACTTCGGTTCCACGCACAGCAGAGTTTTGCACACTCATGAACCTGTCATGAGACAAGAAATTCAGAGTCAAGGGGATAGAGCTGGGAGAGGCCCTAGGTAAGAGTGGTGGGGATTTACTAGGGTAAAAACTAAGCAGGTCTTTGTTGAAATTTTAGGTTGATTTCCTATTCAAAATGGCTAAAACGAAAGTTCTGTTTTTTCATAAGTGGTGGTAATAGCCAATTTTTTTTTCAGTGATAGGGAGGAGGAAGGGGAGGGTGGGAGGCGAAGGAAGGGGAAAACAAAGGCGGCATAGTAAATTTAATCTTGAAAGATCTTAAGGCTCGTCATGTCAGACGTGCCAAAATGCACATTTGCACTTCACCTTAAGAAAGTGACTGCACCACTCAGCACTTTAGTTTTTCTCACTTGTGAAATGAGGACACCTCAAAGAGCTGGGCATCGATTACATAAAGATATGTCTGCACAATACCTAGTACATAAGAAGAAATCAATAGATGTTTATTAAATTTCTTTTCTCTCCCCTTACTAAAACCAATTTCTATGGCATGAAATCCCATATAATCAGCATTTACCCATTTTATTTTAAAGTAATCACTGGAGGATACAACCTTTCTAGGAAGTTCTTGTGTCCACCTGCCACACATGTAGGTTGCAGTCTATTTCTGTAACTTCCAAAGTGTAATGGTTACTCTTGTCTTTGCTCATTAGCCTAGCCTAGGAACTTTGAAAGGGAAGACACAGACGTCTTAGTGCCAAAACAAAACAAAGCGAACAAAATAACAAAACAAAAAGCCTGTTCTTGCAACTCTGAGGGCTAACACCACTCAAGAGAATCACCAACTTCTATGAATGTTTAACTCTTTAATATTTCCCTGCACTAAATGCACTCTGGGTAAATTGTAGCAACCATTTTCAATGACAGATCAAATTGTCCCTTTATGTTATCAAATACATGGAGTAAGCTATGATCCTGCAGGTCAAGGACAAGAGATTGTTGTTGGACTGCTACTTCAAGAAAGAAATCCATGGTATCCTTGTTTTCCCTGCTATCAAAATCATCTTTATTGTTTTGTTGAAGATAGTCTCAGGATCCAGGCCAATTCAGTTTCAAATTCCATGTCTGTGACTTACTCATTATAGAGGAAAAGCACAGTCTTTAATTTTCTAAGTCTCAGTGAGATCATTTCTAAACTGAAGATAATGACCTCTGCTCTGCATCATGCTATGGGTTTTAAGTCAAATTTTGGTACAGGTGGACAGTACAGAGCCAGCAATGTCGATTCTTTAGTGAATGTTAGTGCAGTTCTAAAATTTCATTATATCCTAATTTTAAATCCTTTGCTATTTCTATATTAAAAATAGGGTATAAATGAGTAAGCCCTGAAGGATTTAATAAGTAATCTACAAGGCTGTGAATATAAATATGACAAACAGAATTTGTTTTTTTTCCAGCTGCAAATTTCTATGATTTTATTTTTTTTAACATTTGTGTTTCTTTATTTTTCGCCTTTAATTTATATATATTTGACATCGATTGTAATCCCCATGTATTCCCCATCACCATATTACCAGTGCACCATCACCTCAGTCCCCCATGCTCCCATCTGCCCTCAACCCTCCCTCTCTTCCCTCCCCACCAAGTGTCCCCCATTTGTCCTTGTCTTTTCATTTTTGGTTTTTGTGTCTTTATTGTTATTATTGTTGTTGTTCTTATTCCTTCCCTTGATCCTTATTTGGTTCCCTTATATTCCTGCTAGGGGAGGAACCATCTGGTATTTTTCTTTTTCCTTCTGACTTATTTCACTGAGCATCATCCCTTCAAGTTCTGTCCATGTTCCTATGAATGCATCTAATTTTTCATTTTTGATTGCTGAATAGTATTCCATTGTGTATAGGTACCACAGCTTCCTGATCTACTCATCTGTTTTTGGGCGTTTAGGTTGTTTCCCGGTCTTACCTATTGTAAAGAGTGCTGCTATAAACATCGGGGTGCAGGTATTCTTTTGAATCAGTGTGGACAAACAGAATTTGAAACCTCTTCAATATGCCTTTTCCCTCCCTACATCTTGAGCAATGTTATATACGAGTTTCAGGGTCCTGTGCAGACTTTCTGCTATACTGGTGTTTTCATCTTTCTGGGTAGGTGGGCTATGACTGAGTTAATAGAACATGGTTTGCATATCTCCTGCATATTTATTTAGAGCATGCTTGATACTGGTATTTGCTTCTGGACAGAGATATACAAATTTTGTTGAAAATTTCAGTCTTATACATGAATAAAAGGTTTCAAAATGAGTCTAAGGGAAAAGCTAGACATGACTTTTGTTTGGCAATATAGAATAAAAATCTGTTTATGCTCGAAAAGCATGGGGTGATCTTATTGCCCAAACTCATTTCAGGTTCTAAGGAGTAAGATGAAACTGAGGTCCTAAGGAGTGAAATGTTTATAAAAGTTATAAATCCAACAAACCCCAGCATTCTGAGGTTTAGAGTGCTTTCAATAGAAGAATGAAGAGGACAAAAGGAAGGAGTCATAATGTCATCTTCATAGACTCAGGGATTAACAGGTTGATAAATGACTGTTTTCCTTCTTAAAACTCTATTGCAATATTCCAGGTAGAGGAGAGAGTGAGGCATTATCTTTGGTTCTGAGATACCCCTTTGTGGTTCTCAGGTTAGTGACAGGGATTCATAATAAGTCCTCAAAATTTATAGGACGCAGTATCAGTATAATGAAATGATTTCCAGCATTAGAAAGTCCAGAGCTTGAATATGATACTAAGTACTTATGATTTTAAGAAGCAATCACAGGGTATTTTAGTTTTAAAATATGTGAAATTATAACAGTACCAACATCATGGAGTTAATTTATGTAATAAGCGAGAAAATGCAATTAAAGTGCTCTTGTAATATTAACAACCAATGTGTCTTCGATAATTGTTGCTTTCATCCTACTGCCAAAAGCATAATACAGAGAAAGTGAGCCATATTAGGTGCACAAAATGCAAACTATGGGTAGTCCAAGGAATTTCTGTATGAGCTTGGAAAGGAGTCACAAAAGGAATAGTTGCAAGTTTGTCCCGACAAGATCCATCTGACTTGAGGTTTTCTGTGTTGTCCATCCTAGTGAGATTTAAGTCTGAAAATATGATTTTTTTCAGTAGTTTAGCAAAGTAGTTGTTGGGTAATGATTTCTAAAATTTGGGTATTATTTACAGTTCAGTTAAGTCAGAGACCATCCTATTATTCTTCCATGCATTCAAAGATTTCTGCACCTCCTATACAGACCTATTTTTGTTCAGAAGCATAGAGAGAGATTGAAGAGGAGAAAAAGAAGGACTAATATGCAAGTGGCAAACAATCATTCATGTTAAAATCCGTTGTTTATGGGGCATGTTTGGGACATACATTATCATTTAATATTCACAATATTTAAGATAAATGGCATTTTCCAATAATCGGGTATTTTAAATAACTTGTCTGCTATCATAACCAAAAATCCACATTTTTATTCTTCCCAACACACTGCTAAAAAACCAAGGTATGGTCAAAATCCAGAAATCTGAAAATACATAGCCTTAAACTGTATGTACATGAAAACTTATGCAAAAGTATTTTAAGAGAGCATCTTTAGTTACTTCCCAACATAGAGAATAGAAAATAATTACATTATTATTAATTTTGGTGGCCATTTATTTCTGCCCTACTAATAATTAATAATTGAGGGTTCAGTGTCAACTGGAAGTAGGTTAATCGAGACATGCTTAACTTCTAGGGAGGCTTTTTAGTATAAGGAACGGGGGAAAATGTATATTGGAAGAGAGAATATGTATTTTCAGATCATTTAATAGTTTCGTAATATTCAGAACTATTTTCAAATGATCCATTAATTCGAATACTTTGCATTTCTTTTCGGGAACCCTGACTGAAGCTTGACTTATTCGCCCAGGAGTTTGTAACAAAAGGATCATTATGCTCTTTCCTCTGCGTCACAATTTCCACATAATGGATGTTTTATTTTGAATGAATTGATAAGGTAGCTTTCACAGAAATATCACTAATATACTTAAAAGCACCTTTCATAGCATCAGAACAATGCCTCCACTTCTGCTGTAATTGTCATCCCCACCCCTCCGAACCCCACCCGCTTTGACTTTCGCTGTTATGGTTCCTAATGGTAGTTTTCCTGCACACTGCCTGTGAACTTTAAGTGATGGAAAATTTATGTCAGAATGTTCTGCTGACATAATGTACGCCCAGGAGAGATGCAATCTACTAGGTGGGAAAGGAGTGCATGAAGTTAAATGAAGAGCAGGGCTGCTGACATTCCCAGAGCTTTATAAGCCAAGTTACAACTTCTTGAACTCACCTTATTAAGTTTACTTGTCAATCTTCTTCCTCCTATATTTCATACCAGATCAGCCAGCTCCAACACATATACTCAAGAAAGATTTCTGCATATTCTAATCTTCCCTGTGACAATTCACAGACCAGGTTGTCATTAGTGTGTGTGAGATTTCAGAACTACAGAGGATCAAAGGTGGGCTTAAAGGAACAGTCGATTCCTTGGAGATAATTGAAAGTAGGATGGTTTCAATCATAAGGAAGCAGGAGAGAGAATAGCCTTTGTGTACTAATTTAGTAATCAGGGTTTTCTTCAATGTCCCACAACCTCATATACAAACACATGTAGATGTCTAAAATGTATAAAACTTATATGAGAAAGCCTTTAAAATAATTATCTTTTATAAAATTTGTCTTGAACAAAATAAAGACTATGCTCAAGACTAGAGACACCAAGAGATACTGTAGAAATGTAAATTCCTCCTAGATAAATTTATAAATATGGTGGGAGCACAGTGAAATACATGCATTTTAGTATTTTGAGAAACCTCCACATTTTTTCCCATAGGACTGGACCAGTTGATAGTCCCACTAACAGTGTATGAGGGTTCCTTTTTCTCCAGAGCTTTGGCAAACCTTGTTTCTTATCTTTTTGACATAGGCGATTCTCACATGTATGAGGTAGTGTCTCATTGTGGTTTTGATTAGCATTTCCCAAATTGTAAGGGATAATGGACATTTTTTCATGTGCCTATTTATCATTAGTGTATCTTCTTGAAGGAGTATCTATTTAGCTATTCTTTCCATTTTGATAGGGTTGTTTTTTTATTTTGGTTGAGTTGTGTGAATTCTTTGTAGACCTTGGATATCAGCCCCATGTCTGATGTATGACATGCAAATATTTCTCCTATTCAGTAGAGTGTTGTCTTTCACTGTGCCAGAATTTTTTACAGTTGATGTAATCCCATTTGTTTATTTTCCATTTTGTTTCCCTTGCTGTTGCAGTTGAGTCCCCAAGGTCATCACTGAAGTCAATGTTGTGAAGTGTTGGGGAAAAAAAAAACTATCAAGTATAATGGCTTTATAATTAAGACAATGTTGTATTGGCTCAAGGAGTGGTATATTAACAAAAGGTAAAGTTTTGAAGTCTATACAAGGACATATGGAATCTTAAAATATGACAAAGATGGCATCTCAAATTAGCACAGACTGGATGAATATTTTAATACATGGCATTGGGAAATTTGATAGCCATTTGAAAAAGAGAATATTTTTATATAACATACAGAAAGCAAATTTCAAGTACTTGAGAGATATAACTGCTTCTAAAATTCTGCAAGTTACTAGAAAAGAATTAATGAATTTTACTATAAAATGAAGTGGTGAAAATTTCTGATTTTCAAAATTCAAAAGCAATGATGGAAAATATTGGTGATTTTAATTTATTATAAAATACTCATAACTAAAAATATATTAAAAGCCCTCCTCCTTTAAACTATTGGGGAAATTTTATGGAGCTATATAATGGGAAAGTGGTTAAAAATCATTAAAATGTAAGGAACTCCTAAAAATTAATAAAAGGAAGTTTAACACAAAATAACAAAATCTGAATTACCATTTCATAGGAAAACAACATGACCCTTAACTATATAAAATGATAGTCATTCTTAGTTATTTAAATTCTAAAGCTCTTAATGTGTTTATATGAATTTCAGTTAAAAAAGAAGAAAGTTAATGAAATAAAATCAAATATGGTAAAGTAAATCTTTAATTTGATATTTGAACTGAAAATTTCATTATAAACTGATAAAAAACATTACTCATCAATAGAACTATGAGATATGTAGTGCAAAAACTGATAGATTTTAATGGATAAATATAAACACTCTTAATTATAGTTGGAGACTTCACTTCTTTCTCTGGAATTCATAGAACAAATGAGGAGAAAAATCAGTAAGAGATAGCCAGAAATATTAACCAACTTTATCTGACTGTTATCTATAAAACACTACATCAAAAAGTATCAGAGTACACATTCTTTTCATTTGCTGATAAAAATGCAGTGAGCTAGACCATAACCTGAGTGGTAAGCAATAACAGATGAATTATAGGTACACATTAAACAAAAGCCAGAAACCAGAAATAAAAAAGATATCTAGAAATATTTCTAAATATTTGGAATTTAAGCATGTACTTTTAGACACTCAAAATGAAACCACAAGGAAATATATTTTGAATATTGATTTAAATAAAAATGATAGCAGAGTATATCAAAACTTTTTAGGTAGCTAAAACAGTTTAGAGGAAATTTATAACATTCAATGTTGTATTAAAAAGTAAGAAACATGAAACCTGTATTCTGAACTTCTACCATGAGAACCTGGAAAATGATGAAAGCATTAAAAATGAATGAAATAGAATTTAAAAATAATGAAAACAGAAACAGAAAAGCAATAAAAAATATCAAGTCAAAGACTGGTTCATTGAAAAGATCAATAAAATTGATAAATATTTAGCCTGGCTAACCAAAGAGAAAAAAGGGAAGAGTCAAGTAATAAATATAAGGAATAAAAATACCACAAGAATAATGAGAGAAATTATATGTTCATAAATACACAACATAGATGACATGGAAAGATTAATTCATTGAAAGATACAAACTACTAATTCTAAAGAATAAATAAATATCCTTATGTCTGTTGTAATTTGTTAAAACTTTAAAAAAAATAAAGATTGCCAGATTCAGATTGTTTTAGTGGTAAAAATGCCAAATATTTAAGAAATACTAAAATTTCTACAACATCTCTTCCATAAAATGGAAGAAGATGGAGTTACTAACTCACAATAGGAGTTCAGCATTAACTTAAAACTGAAAATAGATAAAGACATTACCAGGAAACTATATCTCAGTATCTCTGATGAAAAAGACAAAAAAATTCTTGACGAAATATCAACAAATCAAGTCCAACAATCTGTAAAAAGGATAATTGTCAAAACCAAATGGGGTTTATTCTAGGAATGGAGAAGCTGATTCAGTATTCAAAAGCCAATCATTGAAATTCACAATATTAACAGACTAAATAAGAAAATCACGATTATTTCAATAGTTACAGAAATAAATTCCACCAAATTCAACATCTCAATAAAAACACTCAGCAAACTAGAAATAGAAGGTAACATCCCTAACCTACTAAAATTTATATATAAAAAATCTACATCTAACTTATTGATCTAACTTATTGATGATTATTTTTTCCAAAGATCAGAAATAATGTCAGGGTATTGTCCCACACCATCCTTATTACACATCAAGAGGAAGACCTACTCAGTGTAAGAAGGAAAGGGGAAGAAATAATGAGTAAGAAAAAGAATTAATGCCTTTCAATCAGTAAATACCAGATAGATGTAGCACTTAACATAAACAGGTTAATTCATAGTCCAGAAGTACATTTAAATATATTCATGTTGTTAAACTAGAGCCAATAACTAGAAGTCATCTTTGGCATATATATATAAAGCACACATTAGTTGAATAACATGTCTTGTTTATATAAATGAAATATTGCTTGAATTTACTTTTTAGTAGTTTTGGGCTTCCTTGGTGACACAGAATCAAGAGCGCTAATGTAATTAGAGATGTTTTCCACAAAGAATCCCATGTGCTTTGGGGCTAGGGTGCTATCCCAGCCATGACAATGACAACTTTGTATATGACACTTAGAATACAATGCCCGTTCTCAGGTCATTCACAACGGCTGTATGTTAAATAATATAAATGAGAAATTTGAAAACTTCCCTTTGCTTTATCTACATTCTTGGTTACAGGGAACTACAACTAATTAACACCAAGCAAACTAGTTGAAGGTGATTTTCTGAAACCAAAATGAATAGGAGAGCCATTATAAAAACCTTTTGCTATGGGGGCCTCCCTGGTGGTACAGGGATTCAATCTCAGTGCTGTCAAGCTATTTCCCACCACTGCAGTCTGAGTTTGATCCCCAGCTACATGGCACAGCAGACCCCTCCTGTCTTGCCCACTGCTCCCCTCAGCAGTGTATTTCAGTTGATCTGCCTATTTTGCTCCCCACTCTGTCTCTGATGAATCTTCTCATCCACCTAACTCCTCACACCTCCGGCCTGTACACCATCTCTTGTGTACATAAATAAAAAAATCTTTTGCTATTAAAAGATAATGATTTTGAATCATGGCATACCTCCCAAAAATAATGCTTTCGAAAACAATTCTAAAGTTGACTCTGGATTTATTTGAATATTAAGTCTCACCTCTGATTTCTCTAGTTTTAATTGTTTTGGCGTTTGTTTAGCTCAATTGGAGATTTTTAGAAATATAATAATAACATCCAGTAAAAAATAAAATATTGGAGAAAGTAGTGAAAAGTTAATCTTTTTTATAAGCTTGACTTTCACTTTCTGTCCCTAAATCTAATCTTTGCTATAATTCTACTCTTTCTCTACTTTCTTGTGCAGTTCAAATTACTCTACTAAATCCAAGCAGAATTTTCTGCATCTTGTATTTTTCTCATCAAAACACATACACAATCACAATATTTTGTAGCATTCTATTTTGTTGATGTTCCACAATTTCTTTCACCAGTCACCACTAGTAAATATTTTTGTGGTTTTTACTTGTTGCTACAAATTATAAAGTAATAAATCCATTTATCTTTTCATAAATGTATAGGCATATATATTTATTTATTTATTTACACGCACAAGCACTGGGGTACAGGCCAGAGGTGTGGGGGTGGTGGTGAGAGGATTCACCACAGAGAACGGGGAGCAGAACAGGCAGATCAACGGAAGCACACTGCTGAGGGGAGCAGCAGGTGAGGCAGGAGAGGTCTGCTGCACCATGTGGGTCCCCTCCCTGGCCTGCGGCAGGGATCGAACTCGTGCTGCAGTGGCTGTGGTTTTGCCTCATAGTGAGTTGCTTAACCCACTGCGCCACCAGGGCAGGCCCTGTATAGGCATATATTTTACTCAACAAACTATTTGGTATATTTTATGTTCCTTGATATTTTGAAAACAGCTCGTGAACATACAGAATCTAGGCTTTAAGCTGTTGCTAGAAATACCTTGTGAAAAGTTCAAACTATTTTAATTAAATGATGTCTTCATAGATATTCATTTTCTCATAGATATTCTGAGTTCACATCAGTAAACTGGGTCCCTGTGAGAGCCAAGCACAGTTCTCAGAGCTGTAAACAACAGCACAGAGAAAAAGATAGATCATAGAATCAGCCATTCTTCCCTCAACGAAGAGTGAACAAATTAACAAATATATTTATATAGAATTTGCAATTCAATTAAGGGCTAGAAAAATTCCTTTGATGATGATAAAGTTATTCTAAGTTTGAGAGTGGTAGAACATCCAAATGGTGAATACTACATGCAATTGATTAGCTGGAATGGTTAAAGGTTTACACATTGTTATTAGAAGTCCTGTCTTAGTATTCAGAGTATTTTCAGTCAATTGTAAGAGTATATTTCAAGAAAATATAGGGTTAATGCTTGGTGTAAGGATCCACAATCAGACTAGCGAACATAAAATGCAGGAAAGGAGAAATAAGAAAATAGAAAGAAGAAAATACAGAGGACTTGACGTGATGGAGAAATAATGACTATTCATGTTACCATCAAGAGGTTTTCCTCTGACTCATACTGTGCCATGCAATAACTGCAACAGGGACTCAAGTCTGTTCCATGGAGGTTTCTGGAAGCTATAGGCTAATTGTGTACTCTCTGATGTTGGTCCTTAAAATAATGCCTGACAACATATCAGTAGTATACACTGAATAGGTGCCAATGTGTTTTTTCTTTCTCTTCTTTCTACTTCTCCCCTGTTCCTCTCCTCCTGACCATGAACCCCATATGAACCTTTTTTTGGGTCCTCCATTTTGCTAACCAATATAGATTCCATCTCCAAATTGACAGTTTTAATTTCTGAGTTCATATTAGCTCTGTCCATGTCCATGATTTCATTGCCAAGGGCAGGTTCACTTAAGGCAAATTCTCCAGTTCAGCCCTGGGGGGTGAGCTCTTAGGGGCTCTCCTATCCCTATCAGACCAGGAAAAGAGGATCAGCAACTTAGAGCAATTGTGATCAGAGAAAAAAAGTTAAAAGAAAAGAGATATTGGTCATGAATAAATATGGCAGGAAAAATATCCTTAGTTCATTTTCTCAACATGCTTGTATTTGGGTATCTCCGTTTTAATAAGGAAATTTCAACCTAATGAGATCATTGAATTATATGGAAGACGTTTTGTTCCCACTTCATAGTCAAGCACATTTTAATTGAATAGCTCTAACATTGTATGTAAAGTTTATATATTTACCCTAAAATTTAGATATTTAAAGAAAAAATATGCTTTGAAATTGTTTTCATTTCCTTTGCGTTGAGCTCTCAGTACATATGAATTGAATTGACCCATTCTGTAGATGTACAAGCCAGTGATCAGAGGTATGAAACATCTGAAATGACTTCCTGGTAATGTCAAGTACAGTTTTCAACCCTAAATCACAGTTGCTTTAAAAGTTTCACGTAGGTGATAATTTTCTGTGCAGAGTGTTAAAAACTGCTTTTTAATAGCAACTCCCACAAAACCTCTTCAGTTATATGGGTCTGTTAGCATTTTATTTTAAACATCATTTTGACAGGTGTATTATGTAGTTATTATATTTTCCATGCATAGAGCATTCTTGACATTCACTTCACTTGCAGTTTCCTATTAGAAAAAGTTCTGGAAAAAAGGCATCATCTTCTTGGTTGAATGAGATGAAAGAGAAGTCCATTTTGACATTGCTTTTGTATCATTGACATGAAGCCAAATGTTCATTCAGACAACTTTTTATTCATACAGGCACTCACAAACTCATGCCTTCATTTGTATATTTTGTTACCTCTTTTGCCAGTCATGTGGACTTTCACTAAGGTATTAGGAATCTAATGCCAAAGACTTAGTTTGTGACTGCATGAAGTTCATCTCCTTATGTGGGAAGCAGTAAAGCAAACAGATAGTCACCATACAGAAGCACTAAGATATGCTAGAATTAGAAGTAGTATAAAGACAAGTGTGGTTTCTTGTGCGAGTCAGGAAAAGCCTAGCCGAAAAGGTGTGTTCCTTTTACTCAGTCATAATTAATAGGTCAATGGGGAGAAAAAGCATTTGAGGACAAGGAAATTGCCTGTGCAAAGCAGGGAGATAAGGAAGACCCTGCGGCATTGGCTGCATGAGATAACTTAGTATGGAAGAAAACAGTGAATATTATCTGGGGCTTGGACCTGAATTGTCAATGGTGTCCAGGGCATCATAGGTGGTGGGTGGTTCATAAGGGAATTCAAGTCTCAGAGCTGCAGAATGTGAAGGGACTGAACTAAGCAATTGAAAGATGGAGTATCTGATTAGATCAGGAGACAGAACCCAACCTTCTGCTGTCTGCAGGAGACAAACCTAAACTTCAAAGACATACATAGGCTCAAAGTAAGGATTGGAAACAGTCCTATAATTGAATAGCACAAGAAACAAGAAAGAACTCAAACAACCATCTCTCTCAACTCCCAAGGAATTAGAAAAAGAATAAACAAATCCAAAAGCCAGTAGAAGATCAGAGACTCCTCCTTACAGAGCCTGGGGACTACCCTATGTCAATTAAAAGCATCCTTTTATATCTAGATGATATCTTTTCCATCTCTCTTGTGCTAAGCCCTTTGAATGATATATTATTTATTTGTTTATTATCTGTATGTGACTAAAACGCTAACATGTTTGGGTAGACGCTGTGTTTTCATAACCATAAAAGCAGCAACAAAAGTAGCCAAGAGTCAAATATTTTCTGAGGGGTGAATCCACCAAAGAGGGGTGTTTCTGTGTGCCTGTGCATACAGATACAGCTGGTTGTGGGAGACCTGAAAGGAATGATCTTTGAGTTAGATAAGTAGAATCTGAAACACCATGGAAAGTTGTCATCAGGGTATAATCATCAGAAACACAAGTGCACTACACACAATGAAGTGAAAAATTGGTGAAAGTTTTCTCGGCTCTCGTCTCATTCCAGTTTCATTTTTTGAGAGAGCTGGAAGAAGAGCTCTTTACTAACACAAAGTAATGAAAGTTTTGAGAAAAAAATCTTCCATGCCTCAGAACCTTCTGTGATGGGAAGTGGCACCTTTTCACCCACAATCTTCCCTGAAAGGGTGACAGCCCTAAAACAGGAAAAGATTTGATAAGCAAGTAGTTTGCCAACTAATTTCTTTCCCTTAGGTACTTTGTTGAGTTTGGCATGAAACTAACAAAGGAACTGCTATCTGAAAATCTTGCTCTGGCTACCTTAGAACAGCACATATTTCCTTATCACCAGTCAATCTTATCTCTAATGGTTATAGAAAAATCCTTTGCCCCCAAAACATGTCAACTTTACTCTGAGGGGAGACAGTCCTCCTTAATCAAATTGTCCATCACAAGGGAAGGGTGGTTGTTCGGAGCCTGGAACAAAGGGAAAAGAGGATTTCCTTCTTATATACTTTCAGCATAAGTTGTACAGATCCCATTAATTATAAATAGTCTCCTTTAGAGCATCTCAGTCTTTAGTAGGTCCTCTGAGGTCTGAAGTTAGCAGTAGATGGAGGATATGAAAAAGTTGTGTCAGCTAATAATGATTGCCTTTGAAGTATGACAATGTGAGTGATTTACAATTCTTTATATAGTTCTATGAATTCAAACTTTCTCAGGATAAATATGTCTTCACTTTATAATCAGGAAAGAAATAAAATTTACTTACGCTTTTTTCTCACCACAAAATTTGTGCCTCCAGAATCAGTTGATTAAAGCACTTCACTGAGCTGAATGTGAGCAGGTAAGACCTGTGTAACTGCTAGACCCTCGTTACCTAACTTTCTTTAATATAGAATTCCAGTTTTACCCAGCACATGGCAACCTAGTCAAGATTTTCTCTTGGTGGTCCCAAGAAGTCATTTCTGGGAAGGAGCAATCACCACCCCTGCATTGGAAAATCAATAAAACTCTCTCCATTCCCTTCTTCTCTATTGTCACTGTTACTGAATGGAGAGAGGAAGGATCTTACCAAAGAGGCACTGGGTTTCTTGTTCTCATTCAAGGTCTCTTTCCATTGTATTCTTGTGCCAAAACCACAGGGAGAGTGGAAGCAATGTCCTTGGTCCTTAACTAGACCCCTGGGTAACTTGGATTGCTTGCTGATGGTTTCCCTCTAGCCCATCCAGGTTTTGTTGGTTTTGTTCTGTTTAATAGTAATTAATTCCTTTAATGAAAGACCTCTACACAGAATAGGAATACATGGTTTAAGATTTTCTTGACTGGAATTTAGGTCTCAGAAAGTTTTGAGCCTACATGTTTTCTTGGGAAAATTTCATTGTACCTTTTACGATGAAAGTTGCAAGTAGATTTTGAGATGAACTATTCTTAAACCAGCACTCAAAATTGGTAAGGATTAGGAAAATTCCTCTCTATATTTCTACACACTCAAATTTAGCCTGGAAACAGAACCTCGTCTACTGGAAGACACGATACAGATGGTAAATTCAGCAGACAAGCGTGTTATATGTAACGTTAAGGTGAGCAGCTCATGGCCCAGCAAGTTTGTGGAATGGTAAGGATTTTCGAGGACTCAGTTTTTACCCCTCTAACTTCAGTGACAAAGGGCTCTGCTTCTCCCATTTTCAGCCAGTTATTTAGTTGACTTGTATGTCTACCTCTTACCAAGTATGCACTGGTAAGTATGGTGTCTTTAATGTTGTGGAGAATGGCCTGAGGCCACGGTTGGGCAGCTGTTGAGTGCAACAGCTTTCACTGTTTCCACTCCGGGCACTGCTACCCACTGACTGTGGACCTTTTGTTTAGTCCTCTGTTTCCCATTTGTGAAGTGAAGGTTCGGGGTGGGTAACAATAAATGGCTAACAAATGGACTCATTTTGAAGATTTGAGGATATAGCACAAGTGAAGTCTTAAAATTGTGTCTGACACACAATAAAAGCTGAGAAAGTTAGCGATTATGGCACTACCAGATATCGTCACTAGACGCATTACCAGAGGCCTTATGAACCACTGATAAATAAATAACAACTTGGAGTTTCTCGCCATGGAGCACCTGCCATGTTGGTCTTCCAGTGAGGAACATTTCCACTGAGATCAGTTACTCTGGAGGATGTTGGTCCAACCCTGTGAGGCACCACTCCTCCTCCATCTTGCAAGGGCCTCCAAGTTTCCTCCTATGTATACAGCATAGACTGTATTTTAGCTAAATCCACTTCAAACCTTTCCTTCAGGTTTATGAAAAATTCCTTAGCCCTTTTTCATGTGATGCTTTAACTGAAAACTTTCCATTAATTTATGCAAATACAGATAATTTTTTGCAGTCTTATCTCCAGAGTAAATAGAAGTGACTTGCAGACTCTCTTGCCTGGTTCAGTCTGAAACTCACTTTCTACAACATTTCTTTTTGCAAGAACTTGAATAGAACTTGTGATGAAATATACCACACGTTCTTACCATTATTTGGCATAGAGGATGCTTCTAGAAGTTGCAGTGCTAGAATCAGCATTAAACTGATCTGGTAAACACAATGACCACAAGCTACTGCACAATGTAAGTGTTGAATGCTGCTTTCTGGATCCCTTAATGTTGTGCCCACCTGGACGCTTACAATAAAACTCCCACTTAAGAGGTGCTCTTAAACACACATGCCTCTGATCATCACCTTCTCCTCCCTTTGTAGTGGGAGAAAGAGAAGGCATAATAGATACAAATATACACACTGCAACTGTCAGTGATAAATACTCCTGCTCCTGTTGTATCTCCTGAAGCACCAAGGCTCAGAGACCTGCCGGCCCCCATCTTCTGTCTTCTGTGACACCTACAGAGAGCGATTTGATGATCCAGGGGAGAAGTGGTGCCTCCTATTCTGTTAAAGCAATCAGTGAAATGAATGAGTAATGAGTGAGAGAGCATTAGTGACATTGGTGCTTAATGAGCTCAATCATCTTTGCTGCATATCCCTAATTTCCACAGCTTGCTAAATAAAAGTTTATTTATGTTCTTTAGTATAAGATAATTTCCACAGATGAGCTTTAATAAAGTGAAAAGAGGTGCAGGGAGAAACACTACAGGAAACTAATGAAGGTAAAAATGAAAAATGGAAAAAATAATAAATTTTTATTAGGGATCCCTGCCAAGAAACCCCTGAGTGTGAGAACAAATCATGCTCACTAAGAAGAGATATTACTTAACACTGATGTGTTGTTGCTTGGGCAAAGGTGATGGGTGGGTCTTCTAGCTATAGGATATTTTAAAGAAAACTCCTATTTTAGCCTCTCATCTTTTGTTACTCTGCCCTATAATTTGGATACAGACTGATCTTCAAGATCTCTCTCTCTGTTGCCTCCCTCCCCCTTCCTCTTTTTTCCCTCCCCCCTCCTCTTCCTCTAGTTCTTCTTTCTCTCCTTCTTTCCCAATATGTACATGGGTAAAATACTATTCTCCAGTCTATTCGTTATTGGTGCTTTTGTTTGTTTACCTCTTGCATTATTCTCCCACACCCAAACATCATTTTATTTTTTTAAATTATTTATTTATTTATGCACACAAGAGCTGGGGTACAGACCAGAGTCAGGGAGGTGAGAGGACTCACCAGACAGAGTGGGGAGCAGAACAGGTAGATTGACTGAAATACACTGCTGAGGGCAGCAGCGGGTGAGGCAGGAGAGGTCTGCTATGCCATGTGGGTCCCGTCCCTGGGCAGCGGCAGGGATTGAACTCGTGGTGCAGTGGCTGCCATTTGCTTCATAGTGCGTTGCTTAACCCACTGCGCCACCAGGGAGGCCCCCAGACCCACACATCTTAAGATGTGGCCGAGGAACACTGTGAGGTCATGGGGCCCTCACACCCTATCCAGAGCATCTGTTAAATGGGACACAACATATTTCTTGGAGAAGTTTAGATTCACTCCTGATGGAGGGCATAAGAGACCTGGAGGTGGAACTGAGAAGGAGAGTATAGGATGATAATTAAAGGAATGATAAACAGTGAATGACTTGATTTTGAAAAATCCCTGAGGAACTATCCTGCAGAGGTCAGGGAAAAGGGGTGGAGGGTATGATAAAGGGGTCTGAGAAGGAGCCACTAGTGAAGTTGGAGGAAAGCTATTAATAGACTAGAAGTCAAGTGATGATTTTGTTTCTAGGAGGAGGGGAGGATCAACTGGGTGAGCAGCTACTCAGATAAGATAGGGACTGAGATTTGAATATTGGATTTAATAACATGAAGCCTATTTAAAAAATTATTTCAATGGAACAATGGGGAGAAAACACTGTTTAGTGGGGGCATAAAACATAATGGAAAGAAATGAATTGAAGACAATGACTACAATCAAACACTTTGAAGTGCTTTTAATAAGAAGGGAACCGATAAATGGGTAATAGTTTGAGAGGAAAGTGTTCAAGGTAGATTTTTAATATACTATAAAGAACTATATCTTCATATGCTAATATGAATAATACAGTTGAGAAAGGAAGCTGATAATATTTGAGAGAAGGACTTATTGCTGGAGTGCTGTCCTTGAGTAATTAGGGAAGATGGGAGAAAATACTTTTGGAAAGGAAGGCAGGTCATTAATCTGTTATAACATGAGATAAATCAGAGATACGGATACAGATGTTGGAGAGATAGATAAGTTAGCAGAATCCTGAGACTGATGTCTTCTATTGTTTTGTTTTTTCAGTGAATTAGGAAACAAGATCATCAACTGTAAGTAGATAAAATACTGAAAACCGTAAATTGCTCTAAAAAGAAACATCAGTTTTAAAATATGAAGTCTGACCTACATCCATTATTATACCTAAATTTACTCAAAGTGGATTAGAGATTAAAATATAAAACTTTCAGGAGAAATAGGAGGGATCTAGCATGTAGGTCATGATATCATCTGTGGTATCGTTCTTAGTCATGACACCCATAATGTGTTCTGTTAATGAAAATTAAGTAAATCAAACTTTATCAAATTAGTGAATTCTGTTTTGTGATACTGTTTAGAGGACAAAATGAAACTTGGACACTAAGAGGCCAGGAGAAAATATTTGCAAACTCCATATCCATCAAAGGACTAGTATCGAAAATGCGAAGACTGATCAACGTTCACCTTCAAATCTCAAAGAGACCAATAATGAAGATGGGTAAAAGCAAGAGGAATTCACAGAAGAGAATAAACTGCTGGAAAATAAGCACCTGAAAAGATGCTCGCTGTTATCAGGGAAATGTCTCTATACTGCAGATCTGTCAGGAAGGTGCTGTGGCTTTCCATCACTATTTAGATGATACCAATAATCATTACTTAAACCAACACACTGAGAAAAATTGCTACTTACCTGCAGTAGAAAGTGACTGAGACTAGAGAGGCCAGGGATAGAAAAGGAGGAAAAATATTCTGAGTCAGAGAAATGGAGTGGCTAGGGGGAAAAAATGGTAAACTAAATGAAAAATTAAATAGACAGATTATCATCTGTGGGATTCCAGTACAGCAGTAAAGAGACTTTCTTACATTATGAAACATGATTTTGCAATTTAACACTTCATAGATTAATTGAAAAATAGACCGGCTACTATTGAGACCTCAATTAGTGATTAAGTGACAGACCTATCTCAAAACACTGGGTAAGATAAAGGAATCTGAACATCAGATGGGAGAAATTAAGAGCTTTGGAGGACCTAGAATTCTTTTTTCTTTTTAAAGATTTATTTATGCATACAAGAACTGGGGTACAGGCCAGAGGTGCAGGGGGTGAGAGGATTCACCAGAGACAGGGTAGGGAACAGAACAGGCAGATTAACTGAAATACACTGCTGAGGGGAGCAACGGGTAAAGCAGGAGAGGTTTGCTGTGCCATGTGGGTCACCTCCCTAGCTGGCAGCAGGGATTGAACTTGTGCTGCAGTGGCTGTGGTTTGCTTCATAGTGCATTGCTTAACCCACTGCCACCGGAGAAATCCCTGGAGGACCTAGAATTCTAACATAAGATGTAGTTTTGAGAAGCAGAGGACAGAACAAAGAGAGTAGAGGTAATAAACAGATACTAGAAGAAAGTTAACTCTGAAGAATAAAGATCAGTCTTCAGACTTCTCATGTTTGGAGTTCTAGGCTAATGACCAGAAAAAGCAGTTTCCTAAGGTGTACCTATGAAATCTGTTTATGAGAATTTATAAGGATAAAAATTATATAAGCTTTCAAGTTGCTGCAAAAAGAACCCCAAAGTCTGTCAAGACTTCTCAATTGCAAATTGCATTTAGAAGTCAGGAGAAAAATATCTCTGTATTACTAAAACATGATTGCAACAAGTGTGCTAAATTAGGTAAGATATTAGTTCATAAACATCTCTGTCTCTGATTATATTCCTACTTATCTATTTACCTATTTTTTTTTAATTCTAAGAATTATTAGAATAATTCACGCACTTTATTCCCTCTTAAGGAAAATATTTGAAATATGCTTCTAAAACATAAACAGAACAGAGACCTCATGGAATAAAGGACTAGTAAATGTGAGAAGTATGGCTATAGAAGTCGGCATGTACATAGAGACAAGGCTGCTAATCAACTTCCCCATGCTAGTACTATAATAGTATCTCTGTATGGGTTGTTAAAATATGGGCACAAACTTTAACTGTTTGGTACTTAGCTGCAGATCTGACTCCTGAGATCTCTCCATCACTCCTCTCCTGGCTACCTGGCTCATCCCCAAAGATCACCGGTATTACAATTCAGCGACTATTGGCTTAATAAGACCATTAGGAAGCTTCAAGACTTATTTGCTGTCATAGGTCTAAAGAGATGTGTATCATGTAAATCTCCTGCTGTATTGTGCTTCTTTAGAAATGTATTGTGGGTCCTCCCTGGTGGCGCAGTGGGTTAAGCGCTGCACTGTGAAACATCCTCAGCACAGCAGCGTTAGTTCCATCCCCCGCTAGTAAGGGAACCCACATGGCGTAGCAGACCTCTCATGCCTTGTCCACTGCTCCCTTCGCAGTGCGTTTTAGTCACTCTGTCTGTTGGGCTCCCCACTCTGTCTTGGGGAATCCTCTCACCTCCCGTGACTCTGGCCTGTACCCCCGCTCTTGTATGCATAAAAATAAGTCTTTAAACAACAACGACAAAAAATAGAAATATGTTCTTTCCATTCTTTCTCTCTCCCTTTCTTCAGTGTTCTTCCTCCTCTCCTTTCCTCCGCCTTCCCCCTCCTGCTTACACTCAGTCTCGCTTTCTCATATTTAGTTTCAATATAAGTTAGTCCAGTTTTTCAGTCTTCTTAAATAAACAGTGCTTGCTGTATAATGTAACTGGAATTGGTTTTTCTGCTTGCCAGCAGAGATCCTTAATTGATATGCCCATAATTTCATCACCCATAGATGAGCCCTGCTGCTCCATTGATTTATCTGCTTCTAGCTACATACAGAGATAAACATAGACATAGAACTATGAAAAGTGAAATCACATTTTTAATGGACTAACTACCTTTGCACTTACTAACAAACAATAAGCATATTTAATATTCAATAAATATTAAAATGCACTATAATTCTACCAAATAAAATGGCATAATTTATTTTACTGGCTTTCAGTTCTTGAATCTTTAATGCCTGTGTTTTGTTTCTGTAAACATAGTAGTGAGCATACTTATTTAAATTATTTTGTTAGGGTCTTTTCCTCTAAGTGGAATTTCTAAGTCAACCCGAGGCATAATTTAAAATTTTTTGATGTCTATAGTGATTCCCCCTGCCCCAGAAACCAGATTCCTTAATAATTTTTAAAAAATTAACTTCACAAATTCCTTCATCCATTAGCAAATGATCTGTTTAATAATGAGTGATATTTGTTTCCTTTGTCAGTTTAATCGGGTAAAAGTAGTATCACATTGCTTTCATTTGTATTTCTTGAGTGGAAGCTTTAAAAAGATAGTCTGCAATAGAAATAATAACCTATTCGCCCCCATTTTTTTGAAATGAATATATTCCATAAACTAAATTATGTATATATTCGGGAACTCTCTAGAAGCATGCTATTCTGTAACCACCCAGTAAAAATGACAATTTTCATTTACTATCAATCCTATGCCATAACTGTTTCCGCTTCTACTGCCTTCTGTACCCACCTACCAAAGGTACTAACTCTCGGAACAAAAAGGAACTTCTCTCTCAGGAAGTTATAATCTTGTCTGGGACAGAAAATGGATAAATAGACTAATAGGGACTTAGCTAATTTAATTTAATTACAATTAAATAGAATTAAAAATTCCATTGTCCAGTAACAGGAGCCATATTTTGAGTATCAAGAGTCACCTTGAGTAGGCGCCAACTGTTTTTGCCCACATCATCCTGAATATACCAGCATTGTCTGAATAGGAGTCAGTGTATTGGACTTAACAGCTATATATTTCCATCACTGAAGAAAAGCTAGAGTGGACATTGCTGTTTTTGAATTTCTATTATATAATACTTTTAAATATTAATATATTTTATAATGCTTTAAAAAGTAATATACATATTAATTTTGAAGACTGAATAAAACCTATCTTAGAAACATCCATTCATTGACTTATTTAGTATCTCCAGAAATCTAGATTGGGGTCTTGCCTTTGAATTGTTTTATTTATTATTATTTTTAATTTGAGTCATGAATTTTTTACAGATTTATTTGGGTATTTTATACCGTAGAACTTATCCATGATAAAGGTTTAATTCTGTTAGTTTTGGTAAATATATAGAGTTGTTCAACCACCACCACTGTCCATGCTTAGACTATTTCCTTCATCTCAGAAAAACTCAAGTGTGTTTACTATGAGCCCTGTCAACTCTGCAGGTGTCTGTGGTGCATTTGCAATCTCTGGTTAATCTCTGCTGCACTCCCTCAGCTTAGCCACTGGTTAAATCCTATCAGTCTGCTTATCCATTTCATGTCCCAGACGAGAGGATAACTTCCTGAAGAGAAGCCTTTTTGTTCAGAGAGTTAGTACCTTGGGTAGGTGGATATAGAAGGAAGTAGAAGTGGAAACAGTTATGGCATGGGCCAGAGATGACAGTATTTTTTCACACTGTGGTGGCCAAACACTAGCTCAGCCCCACTCAAACCCAAATCTTAAGGTTTCTCATGGAAACCTGATGCAGTGCTTTCTGCTCTTGTGTGCAAGATGAGGGTAGACAGAGAAGTCAAGGTTAGACTCTAGAGTGAAGCTGATGAGAGAATGTATTAAGAGGTGGCTGAGTGTTTGGCTATGAAAGAAGAAATTGGATGATTTTTTTTTTTGAGGAACAGAGAGTCAGTGTTTTCTGTTTTGTTCCCATTTGGTGGTGGTTTACAGGTGATGTCTGGTCTGACATTACAGTTTCTGAAAGGTCTGTATGATTAAGTCACCACCCTAAAGGGGCTGGATAGCTTTGCTGTATTGCACATAGCAAATTGGAGCTAAAGTAACAGAGGTATCAGAAAATTCTTATTTCTTACCTTCAAATGATAAAGATGATCACGATGTTATTTCCATTATAGGCTCTCAGCAAAAATTTAGTTAGTAAAACACACTGAAGCAGGTAGGAAGGTAGGTTCTTGCTAAAAGGAGGAGCTATGTTTGCCTTATCAGATATGCAGAATCACTATTACACAGGAAAAATGTGTTCAGTGATTTCATTTGCTGTTTTGATTTTTGCCTTCTGCTGCATCTCTTATTATCTCCTTTCAGAGAATCTTTATAGTCTCCTGTGTGCCCACAAAGTATCTGCCCCATGGTGAGCTTCTCCAGCTAACGTCACTGTCTTGGCTGCCTGAACTGTTGAAAGCAAACAGCAGTAAATCATTTTAAGTTCATTTGATGATAAATGCACTATTAAAGGATCAGGAAGACAAATGAATTCAAACTGCAAATCCATGTGATTTCATAAGAGATTTTTGTAAAGGTGAGGTTAGTTCAATTTCAACATGACATATAGAGAGCATAATTTTTACGACACGGACATTTGTACAGCCTACAATTGAGTTGCAGTAACAGGCATCCAGGGGTAATGAGGTGATTCTCTCATTTTGTGAGTTGAAACTTTAGGGACAATGTCCTCCATTTGCTGCTGCAGTTCAATGGATTGTGAGCTGCCATCACTTCTCCTACAGGGTAGGGATTTTGCCTGCTGTCCAAGGCCATTTCAGGGAAATCAGGAAACTCACAGCTGAACATGCTACTTATTTCCTAGAGAAGCATTCTTACTAAAACAGTGACTTTCAAATTCTATGTTCTGTGAAGCACCAGTATTCAGAGGCACCTTGACTTTGAGGAAGAGAAGGTAAGGCTATGAAGCCCTCACCCCAAAGTAACCAAAGTAGTTCCTGTTGGACCATTTTTATATTTTGGGCTTCTGACTTAGACCTTAATTTCACTATTTAAAAAATAGTGAAACCAACTGAGTTGTGGTTTAATTAGAATTTGAGCAGAAAATCCACAGAAGACAAGTGGACATCAGGACAAGAGAAGAACCAGATAGGGTGGGAAAGAAAATAGGTAACTAATGTTTTCTCTCAGGTTTGCAGGTAACACTGAATTTGAACCCTCTTAAATGATACCCTGACAAGTTACTGACCTAAGTACAGCAGTCTGTTTTCTTGCGGATAACTCTGAAGGGAAGCACATAAAATTAGCCTGACAAAATGGGGTTCTGATTGGACAAGACTGCCTTTTACAAATAAGAGACTGCATCAATTGTTTAACCTGGATTGAGTCTTCTTTTCCTAGTTTTAAAAGAGGACCAATAATAACTGCTTCCTAGGGGTGTGGTAGGAGTAGATGACTTAGCAAGAGTGAGCTGGTTTAGTTGCCTTATACTTTTTCATTTCTGTTGTTATCTAGCTAATTATCATGTAAGCCCAACTTCTTGATTTGTTTACAAGTCACATTTGCAGGCCACTTATATTCAATGCCTAAAAGAAAGAAACAATTAATTTGACCCAGTCTCAATGCAGTCATCATGAAAACAAAGAATTTGTGAGCAAAAGAGGTATTGTATGGAGATTGTAAGCAGGATTTCTAGTGAGTTGCCTCAGGGTTCACCCCAGGTCACCTGGTGATGAGTTGGTGGTTGTTCTCCAAGAGAGCACTGTGCCCAGACTCAATTCCTACAGTTGGAGCTCCCCAGAAACCAGAGTCTCAAGTGCTATGTGGTGGGTTTAGCTTTCTCAATGCTGTCCTGGATCTTCAGTGCCTGACCTCAGACTGCTGACATCTGAATCCAGATGTTTATGGCACCCATGTAATGCTGCTCTCAGACATGATAAAGAATATAGGTCCTTTGACTGGTGTATGACCTCACCACCTGCCTAGCAAGGCTCCAGCCCAAGGATTCCCTGCACAATACACTGAGGGGGACAATGATACCCATAAGCTTTTCTTTTTATTTATTTATTTTTAAATTATATATATTTTACATCATTTTCCATTTTTTAAAAAAAGATTTATGCATAAAAGAACTGGAGTACAGGCCAGAGGTGTGGGGGTGAGATGATTCACTAGAGACAGAGTGGGAAACAGAACAGGTAGATCAACTGAAAAACACCACTGAGGGCAGCAGTGGGCAAGGCAGGGAGGTCTGCTGCACTATGTGGGTCACCTATCCGGTCAGTGGGTGTGATCAAACTTGTGCTTCAGTGGTTGCAGTCTGCTTCATAGTGCATTGCTTAACCCACTGCGCCACCAGGGAGGCCCTCATGTTCCATATTTATACAGTGTATACTTTTCCCTCTCAGGTGTAGTCCCTGTGAAATTCCCATCACCAGTTTGTGTCCCATCACCATAGTCCTTTGTGCTCTACCCAATCATTTCATTCCTTTTCACTCTTCCTACTCTGGGGAATGTCTCAGATTTATAATTATCTGTTGATTTTGATTTTTAATTTGTTATAATTATTTTTTTACTTAGTCCTTTATTTGTTTCCTCTATATTCCCCATATAAATGAAATCATCCAATGTTTTTCTTTTTCTTTCTGGCTTATTTCACTGAGCATAATCACTTCTAGCTCCATATATGTTGCTTTAAATTGCATGAGCTTATCTTTTTTGATTACTGGGTAATATTCCATTGTGTGTATATACCACATCTTCTTGATCCAGTCCTCTATTTTGGGCATTTGGGTTGTTTCCATAGCTTGCCTATTGTAAAAAAAAGTGCCACAATAAACACAGGGGTACAAGTGTCCTTTTGAATTAGTGTTTTTATATCTGTTGGGTAAAGTCCTAGGAGTGGAATTGCTGGAATATTATGGAAGCTCCATTTTTAGTATTTTGAGGAACCGCCACACAGTTTTCCATAATGGTTGGATCAGTTTGCATTCCCACCAGCAGTATAGTAGAGTTCCTTTTTCTCCACATCCTTGCTAACATTTGTTGCTGCTAGTTATTTTAATATGTGCCATTCTCACTGGTGTGATGGTATGTCACTGTGGGTTGTTTTTTTTTTTTTTTAAAGATTTATTTATAGCATGCATACAAGAGCTGGGGCACAGGCCAGAGTCAGGGAGGTGAGAGGATTCACCAGAGACAGAGTGGGGAGCAGAACAGGCAGACTGACTGAAACACTGCTGAGGGGAGCAGCGGGCGAGGCAAGAGAGGTCTGCTGTGCCATGTGGGATCCCTCCTTAGCCGGTAGCAGGGATCAAACTCGTGCTGCAGTGGCTGTGGTCTGCTTCATAGGGCATCGCTCAACCCACTGCACCACCAGGGAGGCTCCTCACTGTGGTTTTGATTTACATTTCCCTGATTACAAGAAATGTTGAGCATTTTCTCATATGCCTGTTAGCCATTTGCATTTCCTCTTTGGAGAAATGTCTTTTTAGCTCTTCTGCCCATTTTTTTTTTTTTTTACTGGATTGTTTACTTTGTTTTTGTTGAGTCTGTGATATGAGCTTTCCTATCTTCAAGAGCTTCTACTGTAAAAAAAGATGTGAGAAATTTATTTTCAAAGGAAAAGAAGACACACAGAAATTGTTCAATCTACATAGGAATGTGTTAATTGACTACAATGTCAATTAGTTAGTCAATGTCAGTTAATGTGTTAGTGGCCTAATTATAACCAAACAGATATCATTAATTTGGCTGAACTTTGTGGAATATGAGTTAAAGTATTTGATTTTGTGTTTTAACCTTTTTTAATATTTTCTTTAGTTTAAAATTATTTAGTTTAAAAGTATTTCATAGTCAACTGAAAGCAGAATCATATTTTAGGGATGTGTTTGATCTAATTAGATAATACTGCTGTACATATGTTAGCAAAAATTTATAAATAAACAAGAAAATTAATTTAAATTATTCTTATTGCATCCATTAAACATAGTGGTCCCAAAGTACATGAATATGTCAGATTGCATAAATCTAAAATTAATAGAACTTTATAATAGTCTATAAGTCAGAGACTTGAAAATGAAAACATGTCTTCTCTACAATGAGTTTAAAATTATGATTGTTCATGAAAACACATTTTGGGTAACTCATTTAGTGGAGAAAATGAAAATGATGATGGCTTGGCAGTTTATAATTTTGTTTTCAGTGTACTTTTATTATATTTATTATAGCTACCAACAATGATAGTAATTATATGTATTTATAGGTTATATGTATTTATTAATACCATTGTTATATAAAGGCACCTTGAAGTCTTCCAACAAATAATGAATAGCTACGAAGTTCCAGACAAGTCCAGATAATTTCCAGGAAGGGTGAAGAACAGTTTTCTATCTATGAAGTCACAGAACTTTCAGTCCAGCAGGAGAGACAAAGATAAAACAACTGTGTGTGAAAGAAAAGTTAACATGCAATAATACAGAATGCAATGGGGATACCTTACCTGTCAGGGAATGACAATAGAAAAAGATTCACCTGTAATGGTAGTTTATAGGCTGAGCCCAAGAGATGGAGGGAAGAAATGGATTAGGTAAAAGAATGGATGATTCCATGCAGAGTAGAGATCTCAGATGAGGAGAGGAGCTAGGAATAGAAGAAAGAAGTAGCCAGGGATCATATCACAGGAGCTTTAAAAAAGGAAATAAATAATATAGAACAAAGATATTTCATCAAGAAAGAGAAAGGAATTCCTGGAGGGAAACTGCTTGAGTATAGGGCATAGGGGATTTGCAGAAGTTAGTGCTTAGGGAACTTGAGAAGACTGACACAGGCTAGGGGAATTTGGGAGGAGTGGGAGGAAATACTGTTTGGGAGCAGATGGTAGCAGTTTTCATGTTCCTCTTGGAGAAATTTGAATGCTATGGGAATTTGTATCCATGGCAATGGGGAGCTACAGATGATCAGAAGTATTTTAGAAAGCTGCTCTGTCAATTTGAACTGGAGGTTGGAAGAAGAGTTAGTAGGTAGTAACAATCACAGTCCAGAGTCAAGCTGATGAGAGCTTCTACTGGGGCATTGAAGATGAGGATAAGCAGGCAAAAAATAGATCTGAAAGCAATTTTATCTTTAGAGTTGATAAAACTTTGGCAGCTTGTTTTTAACAGAAGGGTGACCTTTATTTAGTTTTTTTTTTTGTTGTTATTAGTTTGTTTTTTTGGAATATGGGGACCCTGTAAAAGTAAGTTTTTTAAAAGTTAGCCTTTCTGTTCTAAATATAGGGAGTGAGAGTCTGTTGATTCTCTTCTGCTTTGACACATCAGCATTTGGGTGTTCACACTGTAGGATCAGGATGTGGGAGAAACATCCTGGAGCTAGGTGAAGCCAAGTTGTCAACACTATGGATAACTCACTTGGTTTGTATCATGGATGACTGAGCATGAAAATTGAGACAAAAATGTTGGTTAATAGAATGCAGTAGCAGTTGCAGGGAGCTTTAGGTGTGATGGCCCCTGTGATCACAAATAGGGAAAAAAACAACAATAACAAGCAATTTATACATTACCCTCTGACCAGCAATAGGTCCCACCGTATATCATATTTTCAGATTCTAATCTGTGCTGTTTCTTGGTAGTATTTACTGGATTTTTCAAGTCAGACTTAAAAAAGTATATTCACGGTTATGTGTCTCTAGTTGCTCCCCAAGATTCTCAATTTTTCATTGTCTAATACAATACTATACTAGTCTAGTTTCTGTTTTCTTCTGAGATGAAAACTGCCAAGTTTTCATGTTCAGTAAAAGCTTCCACTGCATAAATATCATGAATATATACTACACTGGGCACTTTAAAATTAGACAATTTTCTAACAGAATGTTCATGCAGATTGAAAGAGACATTTCAGTTGGAAAAGTTATTTAAAACAGTAGAGGAAATAGATTTTTGTTATACACTCATGAGGCCAATTGTAATGTTACATTGAAAATCGGTTGTAATAATAATGAGCAGAGAAATGCACGAGGAAGAGAAAGGAAAGATGAGAAAAAAGGGATGCAAGAGGTATCCTATAGGGATAGTACTGAGAACATATGCAACAAAAAATGGCGAGCGGAAACTCATTACCTTATATAGTTATGGTAATTAGTTGTTTGGATGTAACTTACTAGAGTGTAACTATTCGATGGTGAAGGGCTAGGACTTAATTCTCTCAATCCCATCAGCACTGTATTTATTTTAATGGATTTAACTAAATAATGAATTAATAAGCAAACAAATGAAACATCTGTTCCTCATGACATTTTGAAGCATTTCTATTTATTTTTGAACTTTTAATGTGGTATAGTAATCACACCATAAAAAATTACCATTTTTGTTGTATGTAATGTGATAACAGTGAGTCCTTTCATATTTCTGAGCAATCATTATCATTATCCATCTTGAGAACATTTTCAACTTATCACACAATAACTTCTGAACACTTTATAAATAATAACTCCCCATAGATTAAACATTTGTTGCATTATAACACTTGAGGATAGCTCACAAATTTACTATTAAAAAGGGTATATATTTTTATAACCTCCCTAAAGTAAAGATGGGAGGCTTAGGACCCTAAAAGTCTCCTCTGGTTTTCTTAATCAGTATGCCTCTCTTTCTGAAAAGATAACACCAACCTGACATTGAACATCATAGATTAGTTTTGACTAGATAAAAATTGATCTATTTGACCTTTCCCAGTACCACATTGTGCATTGCTTTATATTAAGACTTGAAATCAGAGAGCATCTATCCTTTAGGTCTATTCTTCTCTTTTAATATTGTGTTGGCTATTATGGATGTTTCGTCTCTTTGTTTAAACAAAGTCACCTTGTCAGTGTCTAATAACAACTGTGCCGGACTTTGGTTAGGATTACATCAAGCATACAGATCAAGTTGAGAAGAACTGAGATTTTGGTAATCTGGATACTTCTTATCCATGAACTTGAACTACTCCACTTTTTAGGTTTTTTATTTTTTATAAGAGTCTTATTATTTTCCTTATATAAAACTTGTACATATGTTGCAAGATTTATACTTCAGTATTTTATTTTGGGGATGTTAATATAAAAGTATTGTGGTTTTAAGAATCAAGTTCCACTTCATTGTTGGTATTTGGGATAGTAGTTAACTTTTGTCTATTAGCTTTATATCCTGCAACTTTACTATAATTGCTTATAAGTTGCGGAAGTTTATTTTGTGGTTTTTTTAGCTTTCTATATAGATAATCATATCATCTATAAACAAATACAATTTTATTTCTTCCTTTTGAATCTGTATACCTCTTATTTCCTTTGCTTGTCATATTATATTAGTTTGGACTTTCAGTATGATGTTGAAAAGAGTGGTGAGAGGAGTCATCTTTAACTTGTACCTGATTCTACTGGGAAAGTTGCAAGTTTCTCAGCAGGTGTGGTGATGGCAACTTTTAGATAGTTTTTATAGAGTTAAGAAAGTTCCCCTGTATTTATAGTATACTGGGAATCTTTATCATGGATATTTATTGGATTTTATGAAATGTTTTAATAGTATCTGTTGATATGATCACTTGATTTTTCTATTTTAGACAGTTAATATGATGGATCAAATTAATTAACTTTCAAATGTGCAACTGGCCATCCATACTGAGATAAATCCCACTCAGTTATGGCATAAAGTCATACTTTTAAAACTTGACTTAATACTTTGCTGAGGATCTCTACATTTATGTTCATAAGACCTAGTGAGCTATAGTTTTCTTTTTTTTTTGTAGTGTATCTATTTGGGTAAGGCTGCCATTATAGACTGTGTTATTAATATTCCCTCTGCCTGTACTTTTGAAAGAGAGTATACAGAATTCATATAGTTTATTCCTTAAATGTTAAATAAAATTCTCCAGTGAATCTCATCTGCATCTGATGCTTCCTATTTTGAAAGGTTGTTGTTCATTGATTTAATTTCTTTGATTGATATCATCCTATTTAGATTGTTTTGTATAAATTTTGGCAGGGTTTGTCAAGAAACTGATATTTTCATCTAGATTATGAAAATTTTGTGGGTGTAGAGTTATTCACAATATTATTTTATTATCCCTTTAATGTCCCTGGGATCATTCCCATCTTTCAATTTAATATTACTCATTTGTGTCCTCCCTTTGTTCCCTTTTTTGCCTGGCTAGAGGCTTTCCATTTTACTGATTTTTTTTCTCTTAGAGACAATTTTTGTCTTGTTGATTTTTCTCTACTGATTTCCCTTTTTCCCCAAATTTTATTGACTTCTTCTCTAATTATCATTTTATTCTGCTTTGTTTGGATTGTAATTTTCTCTCTTTTGTCTTATTACCTAAGGTAGTGTTACTTAGCCAATTGATATTAAAGCTTTCACTTTTAATATATACTTTTAGTACTATAAATTTCTTTTTAAAAAAGATTTATTTATTTGTGCATACAAGAACTGGGGTGCAGGCCAGAGGTATGGATGTGAGGATTCACCAGAGGCAGAGTCGGGAGCAGAACAAGCAGATCTAATGAAACACACTGTTGAGGGGAGCAATGGGCAAGATAGGAGAGGTGTACTGCTCCATGTTGGTCAGCTCCCCAGCTGGGGATCAAACTCGGGCTACAGTGGCTACTGATAGCTAGATAGTGCTCACTTTAACTACTGCACAAGCAGGGAGGCCCTATGAATTTCTCTGAGTGCTGCTTTTGCGACATTCCTTAAACTTAGATAAGCTGTATTTACATTTTCTTGTAGTTCAAATAGCTTAGAAGAACACTGCGTGATCTCCATATATTTTGGGATTTTCTAATTATCTTTTTGTCATTGGTTTGTAGTTTACTTCTCTTGTGATCTGAGAGCAGGCATTGCAGTTTTTGAATTTGTTAGGATTTGTCCATTTCTGAGAGGAATATTGAACTCTCATAGTATTAAACTCTCAGTCATTTATTTCTCCTTGCTGTTCTCTTAGTTTTGTGTCAGGTAGTTTGACACTCTATTGTTTCAGGCTTGCTTTTGAAAAAAATCTACTCAAACAATGGCATTTCATTCATGAGTTTAGATCATTGACACTTAAAGTGATTATTGATATAATTTGATAAATAGCTACCATATTTAATAATTCTCATCAAAGGTTTTCTTCATTTTGTTAGATTATATTTTATTTTAGTCTCTAGCACTTCTTCTGGCTGCTAAAAATTTCTGTCTCTATTTACACTGCCCATCTGTTCTTACATTTTGTCTATTTTATCTATTAGAATGCTTAGCATTTTAATTATAGTTGTTTTAAATTTGGTCTGATAATTACAACATCCCTGTCATGTCTAATTCTGATGCTTGCTCTGTGCACATTTAACTAGACTGCATTGTTTATCAGAGTCAGTCCACTATTAGAAAGAAGGGCAGGAAGGAATATTGCCATTTTACATAACCAAGCAGATCTTAATTTTTACATATATACTCTCAAGAAAAACTATAACTAGTCCCCAAGTAACAAAATTTGAGAACACTATTGTTACAGCAGTTTAAAATTCGCTTGAAATTGGTTGCATCATCATTATTACTTCACTGACTTTATAACAAAGAAATATAAACATCTCATAGCATTATGATAGGAAATAGTTGTGCAACTTGGATTCCCTGACACTAACATATTCCTGTAGAAGTTAAGCTCCTGCCCTCTCATAGAAATCCTGAGAGGGGAGAGCCATCTCCTTTCATGTTTACATTTCAAATGAATGCCTTCCAGGTCCTTGAGAAAGAAACCTGGATGTAAAACAGCAAAAGGCTTTAAAATATGAGTTACATACATTTATAATTACAAATTTACAAGAGAAAATGCTTTAGGAAAAGAGAGGAAGAAGTCTCTTCCTTTATTTTCAGCAAGGAGAGAAGAGCTTGGTATATTTAATTCATACTTATTTTTACAATATGTAGTAGAGATTAATTCTTTTCACTTAGTTCTCTATCTGTAAGAGTATTTTGGGTTTCTTGATCATTTGTAATTCCATATGTAATTTAGGATCATTTTGCCAAATTTTTGTGAGATTTCAAATTGGGAGTGATTGAAAATAAATTTGAATTCACAGCCTTTTAGCATAGAGTTATCTAAATAATATAGCTGGTATGTTCCACCAATTATTTTGGTCTTCACTCTCTCTCACTAATGTTCTATGCATGTCTTTATTTTTAAACCCCTTCTTGCATGTTTTATGTGTTTTTGTGTAGTTTCCTTGCATTTTCATTAGATTTTTGCCTATTTGATATGTCTTAAGTTTCTTTTAAAAAATATTAGTTTTCATTTGTTGAAGTTTTACAGAAAAATATTTTGTTTTTCTTAATTCATTTAAAAATTCTAATAAATCACTAAATTTTCCAGTAAACAGTTGCGAATAAGACTTGTTTTATTGCTCCCTTTCTGACTCATACACTTCACTTCTTTATCATAATTCTTTTTTCTCTAAGATATCAAACTTTTATAAAAAGTGATCTCTGTCAATCTCAGTAGAACTTAGAAAGGTTCTTAAATCTTCCATTATGATTGTAGATACGTCAGTTTCTCCCTTTAACTTTATAAATTTTAACCATATAACATGAGACTTTACAAATTAGGAGTTACTACAGTTCTAGTGAATTGACATTCTTTGTTATAAAATATGCTGTTTGATCTCTAATAAGGCTTTGAGCATTTCTGTTTTCTTCTGGCAGGAGACCATATGTTTTAACAATTCCAGGTTACCTCAAGGGGCTGCCTATCCCATCTACTACCTTATAGCTGTAACATTTTTTCAATAATATGCTTTTCTACTTTGGTATTTTGCTTGATTCGATTTTACTTACATTTGTTTTTTCCTTTTTTCTTCTTTTTAAAATGTTGCTTCTTACCTTTCTGTATGTTTTCTTATATGCCTGTTCTTCTCCACACATACCTAAGTGTTTCTGCTAGAGCTCCTGCTTGAGTAGGTAGATTGGTTGCTGTATGGAATATCCAACTGGAAGGCTTAGTTTTAAAGTGAGAAGATATAGAATTGATCATGATGTAAATATTCCAAATGTCAAAATGAAAAGCATTTTTTGTTGAGGCATTAACAGCACTAACTCTTTGCAGTCATTTAATTTCTTTCTATAAGACATGTCTTTTGTTTGTTTTTTGGCAAACTGCCAAGGAGTGGGTGCTCTGTGAGGCAGTGGCAGGCCTATGGGGTTGCTGACTAATGCTGTGTACCTTGTAAAAGATCTGCACACAAAATTGCAACTCTCTTATAACTGCTATATTTAAGAATAGGGATCCTTTAGGATTTCAACAGCAGATGTAATCCCATCTCTTCAGCCAGTTCCCCTGACACATCAAGAGACTGGTTTTTCTGCCTATTATAACTATTAACACTATAATCATTTTTAATCCTTAAAAATTTTGTTACAGTTGCTTACACATTAGTTGCTTCTCCAGCATCTTCCAATCCCTTAGCTATTTTTGGGTTATTCTTTATTTCTGTACTTTTATTTCAGTGGGACTTTAGGAAGAAAGAAAAAAATTCATATGCGCAGATGTCCTTCTTGAGCTTGCAGTTGTTGGGAAGTATTTCTATTTATAGAAATGTACAGTGAATCCCTAATACTGTTATGTGAAATGAAGCTCTTTGTCCATATGACCTTCTTTATTTTCACCTTCTCAGGCCGAATGTGCAGCAATTCACCTTCTTGCTTAGGGCCTGTTTTCCCATCTTGGCAATGTAGAATGAGGACAATACAGAGAGTGTCACATGATATTTTATTTCCACCGAAGTGTATATGGTAGAGCCTCCTGATAATTCTTCTGTCCTTCTGGAATTGTCAATCCTTCCTGGCATCAATGGGCCCACAAGGGAGTGTTCTAGGTAGCAGAGTGGCCTCAGGAGGTCACTTTAGAAGTATGACTGTTCCTATAGGGAAATTGACAAAGAAAACAGAAAGAATAAAACCATGGGCTTTGAGTAGGACAAGGGAAAATATCTTGACTGTGCCATTGTTTGGGCAAATGACATCAGGAGGATCTGTCTCATTTCTGCTGAAAAAGTGGTGGGGGAGGACCAAGCCATTCAAGTCAAGTGATTTTTATTTTCCATAAAAATCATGGGAATAAAAGACCTCTGACTCTTAAAGAGTCATCCCAACATTCACTATAATCATACCTAACTTTGATTGAAAGACTATACCAAATCCTATTGTAAATGCTTTCCTCATGTTTAGTTTAATCCCTACAAAAACACTAAACAGAATGTACTAATGTAATCTCCATTTTGAAAAAAAAATAAAAACAAGGACAGAAAGATTAATTTTAGTAAGACCATATAGGTGACCATGCAGTAATTCCAGCATAAAGCCTTATCCCAGCCCTGTTCTTAACTACTGCACCCAGGTAACCTAAATCACCCTGTCTACAATCCTAGAAAAGGGCAAGGCTTTAGACAGGAACTTGTATTTAACATGCGCAGACATAAATAGAAATGAAAACTGAGATCTTCCTATGTAATCATTGGTAAAGACCTTAATTGGAAACTTTTAGATTCCCTTTTTAGGTTGTATTTCTATCGGTAAAAGGAGAAAAGGAGGAGTAAAAGGAACATGTGAAATTGCTCTGGAGCAGGACAGCCCAGTACAGGAGTGGGCCATTGATCTGCAGTATCACCTAAGAGCTTGTTAGAAATGCAGATTCTTAGATTCCTCTCCAAACCTATCAGATTCTGTGGGCTGGGGACCATAAATAGGTGTTTTACAAATTCTCTGAGTGATTCTGGTGCGTCATAGTGCCTGTGAAGAGGGCCTTTCACTACACCTGTACACATTACAACAGGTTTACCTCCATCCTATGGCAAGGACATGATTTGACCCATTTCATGATGGAGTGAAATAAAGCACAGAGAAGAATATAAGGTAAAAGTCCTTTTCATTTATCAGTACTGAGAATTCTTTCTTTTATATCTAGTTATGTGGACTTCTCTAATTTCCGCTCACTGCTATGAGATTTTTATTTTCTGGCAGGAAAGAGCATAGATGAAGAAACTGGTTGCAAATATAGGATGATGTAGTTCTGCATGAAAGAAGTATAGTTCTGTATGGATGTTGCTTGCATGGAAGACAGAGGTTCCACATCACTTTAGCTCAGCTGTCAGATTATTACCAAGATGAAACTTCCCCACTTCCCCTCATACACAGAGTCATTATTTTTTATAGAAACCTGCGTTTTTTGATTGATCATGTTTCCATTAGAGTAATAATTTTAAAAAGTCAAGTTTTAGGACTTTCCCTTCTGTGTATATAGAGTTCATGTGGGGCTGGTCCAGTTGAGCATCTGTGTTACTAAATTGCAAATATGTGTAGAGAACAGCACATTTTACACTGTAGCCTACTTTGGAAAGCTGCAACACCTCAGAAAAAATTTTCTAGAAAAATGAGTTAATACCACAGTTACAGGAAGAGATAAAAGGGGCATTTAGGACTCATGAACATCAATGCCTCTGAGGGGCTTCATGAGGGATCTGAGTCAGGAGGAGGGAAGTGGGGTTCAGTCATTGCACAATCAAGGAGTGATCAAGCAAGGCTTGCAGCTCAAGTCACTGGATTCAGTTGTGCTTCTCCTAAGCAAGCCATCATTATCAACACCCTGAATTAATGTTGATGGATCATTGTAAACCACATACTCTGAGCTTTGCATGTATAGATGACACAATCCTATGAATTTATGGTTAAGGAAACTGAAGCAAAAGAGGTTAACTACTGACCCAACTGGTAAAGGTTGAAAAGGCCTTTGCATCCATTTTGTCTGATTCCAAAGCCCTTGTAAACTGCACGTTTCTCATTCTCAAAAATAAGCTTAGAGCTCAGAGGGTTTGGGGAAGATTTTGATGCCTTCGATGTCATTTCTTTAAACCAGAGCCTCTCCAAGTTTATTTTGTACATGACTCATTCAAGGAGCTGTAATTGCAGGTTCTGCTCAGTCAGGGTTGGGGCCCAAGAATCTGCATCCTAACAAGCTCCCTGGTGATGTAGATGCTGATGACACAGGCTCAGGCTTTGGGACGGTGGCAAAGATTCAGACAACAGTAGATTCTGCTTTGTGGGGCTTCAGTCTAATAGGTCACGGCTACATTGGCTTGCTTTGATTGGCTGGATTCTCTGAGCTGTTGTGCTTTACCCTGCAGGGGTCAGATTGCTTAATTAATGAGCTGCGTAAGCTGTTTCATCAATTTGCCCACAGTGGATGGAATTACAAAAAGGAATCTGATTTCTTTCATGCTCTGGAGCAGGCTGTGAAATAGGTAATTTATGCCAGTGGTTACAGATTACAGGTTTATTTAGCTAACTGAGCACAATAATAAGAGCCCACAGGGGGCAAGATGGGTTTCCAGGTCTGGAATGTTGAAAATCTCTGCTCCATTGTCACCATTAAGCAGGTTTCTGTGGTGATCTCATGCAAACCCAAGTAGAGAAATCATCCATGCTCATGAGGTTAAATGTGAATCTGACCTGTGACCTTTTGGCGCCCTTTTCTAAGGTTTCCTGGCTTTTAGATTTCATTTCTGGCCACATAGGAACAAGCCAACTGTATAATTAATCTGATAAGCCAGACATGTTGGAGCACCCCAATTGCCTCCTTCACCTCGTGTGAGATTTAGAATGAAGACAACATCTTCTTGGTTGCTACTGCCTCTCAGATTTTTTTCTCAGGTAATCCCTAACAGCATTTTGTGGTGATATGGAGGGGGAAATGAAACTAAAGGGAGCACTAGCTGATCCTGGGGACATTTTCTTTGTGTCTCCAGGCAAAGCTCTAGGAGAGACACACTTGAGCTGTAAGCAACTGTCTGTCTTTGTTGTCAACCTAAACAGGGGGAAACAGCAGCAGCAAGGCAAACGTCCAGAACAGAGGCAAGAAAGAGGGTCCTGGTAGCTTCTCTGCTAGGCTTATAAAATTTGGGGAGGTTATATTTATGAAGAATACAAAATGAGGCACAGGCCCTTTGAGGGACTCAGAAGCTTAAACATCATTAGCTCTCCAGTCAGTTCACCTCTGCCTGTGTTATTGCACTTTGATTTATCTTCAGCTTCAAGGCCTTATTTTTTCATTACCTTTCTGCCACTCATGCTGTCAGCTGAATATACTTTCTTCACCTGTCCTGTCGCTCCATGAGTCCTTGTCTGCCCTGGTGGCTTTTCAGGTCTTCGTCTTCTGTATCACCCAGAATCACATGCTCCGTTTTCAGCATTTTAGAAACATGATTTATGTCAAGCTTCATTATGTTTTTCATGTACTTATGCTTCTGCCAGTACCTTTTTTGCTTCCCCCACTATAAGTCTAGAGATCAAGGGAAATATACTTTATTTACCTGTAAAAATGAATTTAGTAGAACAATATTTAATTTGGTAGTTTCAGTTTCCATATTTCATCTTCTGGTCAGGTAGGTGTGTCCCATCTTTTCTTTTAAGATTTATTTATTTATGTGCACAAGAGCTGGGGTACAGGCCAGAGGTCTGGGGTGGGAGGTGAGAGTATTCACCAGAGACATGGTAGGGAACAGAATAAGCAGATTGACTGAAATATACTGCTGAGGGGAGAAGCGGGTAAGGGACGAGAGGTCTGCTGAACCTTGTGGGTCCCCTCCCTGGCAGGCTGGAGGATTGAACTTGTGCTGCAGTGGTTGTGGTCTGCTTCATAGTGCATTGCTTAACCCATTACGCCACCAGGGAGGCCCCTGGTCCCTCTTTTTCCCACTAGCTAACATAGTTGTCTTCCATG
The DNA here is from genome assembly GCA_019455555.1 of Galemys pyrenaicus. Taxonomy (NCBI): domain Eukaryota; kingdom Metazoa; phylum Chordata; class Mammalia; order Eulipotyphla; family Talpidae; genus Galemys; species Galemys pyrenaicus. The sequence continues at coordinate 3,802,857 of JAGFMF010011466.1, read as the reverse complement.
CTGAGAAACAATCCTATTTATGTGCAGGATCTCATTTGCTTTTCTATATTAATTACGGAGTTGCTTATAATATTCTACATTTCCTTTTTGGCTATAAATAACATCTGTTGGTATATTTGTGTTATAGGATTCTAGTTTAGCTTGTATCCTAGAGTTTGAGAATCCTCAGTTCCATTAAACACTGATAGTTCTTTTTTTTTTTTTTTTTGGTCAATCTATGAGTAGAAATGGGAATATTTTAAATATTCTGTGTTTACTTTCTGTCCTTGAATTTACTGAAATAAAATATAAAAAAATACAATCATATACTTAGATTTTTCAGAAGCAGCATACTCATGTAACCAGTATAAATTAAGCCTTATTTTTGTTTTAATTTGCATTTCATTGATTACTGATAACTTTGAACTTTCCTTATACTCATTAGCCTTTTGGATTCTTTTTATTTCATATCCTGTGTTCATTGTTCTATTTAATATCTTGTTTTACGTGTTTGCTCTGCAGATATTTTTACATTCCAGAAATTAGTCACTTATTTTAGTTGTTACAAATGTCTCCAGCTGGCTTGCCTTGGGTCTTTAGGTGTTTTTGATGTATGAGGGCCACAACAGATGGGCAACAGAAGACCTTTGCGTTTCAAATAGTGTGTCGCAGTAAAAAGCCAGGAGCCTAGTCTTTAAGGCAGGAAACTTTTTCACCCTATCATAATAAAAGGAGTGCAGACTTCAGGCAGCAGACAGAGTATAAAGGAACTTATTTGGTCATAAATGTAAAAGAGAACATCTTTATTGACTTTTTCAGAAAAGCTATATAGGAAAAAAAAAAGACATATTGGCATACAAATACAAACTTCAGCTTATCAATTTAACACCTGTTGGTGTTCCTTTTCATGAAATAGTCTTCTACTTGGCAAATATAATTGCTTTACAATCCTATTGCTTTGCCATCTCTTCGCTCAAGAGTCTCTGATTGACAGCTTGATGGTTGCTAAATGGGTTTTCTTAGAATTAGATCCATGAGTCCACTAAATTAATTGAAAGGGCTGTGGATTTTAGTCCACCTGTTTCTCTTAGAGCTACAAGCATGTCAAGATAGTCTACTGGGTTTAATTTACCTTATTTCTTGAAACCAAACAATCAAATTTGTGGAATATAGAAGGAAAATAAAGCATTTAATTGGAAACTGAGCAAAGGCAAACTGAGCAAAGGATTTCAGTATAATTTCTACTCATATTTAAAATAAGCTGCCACCCAATGAAAAGCAAAGTATCCTAGGAACACTATCAATAGATGAAAATGAGCAGAATGACCTCTGACTGAGAAGGGAGGAATGCCTTCCCCAAGCTCCAACAAGCAGCACTTCAAGAGTGTGTGAACATATTAACCCATGACAGGCTCTTAGGGTGTAATTGTGGTCTACACCAGAAGCCAGCAGATGCTGGAATTGCTAGGGACTGAAAACTTTCTTTGAAGGTCTGTGGAACTCCTTGGGCTTGGCTCCCACTCACTCAAGGCACACCCATAGATCTAGGTACACCTGCTTTCAAGTGCCAGGGACTTCCAAGAAGTGAATTGAGATAATTTGATAAGCTACAAATGAAAGAACAGACTTTCAAGGGTTATTGATGCTTAAGGTATGCTCCAATTTCCTGACAATTTGATGACAGCAATATCCCAAGTGATACTTTTCAAGAAAGAACATTCTGTGAAAGCAATGTAACATTCATGGCACAGAGTGACATACATCATTGCAGTCAGGGAACCCTGATATTACAATTGCAAGAGCTTCCACTAATGATCCAAGGTGGAATTTCTTAGGAATCAAGAGCTCCTTTAGCTAGTCATGGTCAGAATAAGAAACAAAGGAGGATTTCAATTTCTTTTAAATTTTTTTACCATGCTAAAATATTTATACCTGAGATTTGCCAAATGAGCCATGTAATTCGATGTTCATTTATAACATATAGCCACTATTAATTCCAATGCTTTTCGATCACCCCTAATATAAACTCTGTACACACTGTGTAACTTCATTTGCTTTCCTCCCTGGCCATAGAAACCTCTAATCTGCTATTTATATCCATGATTGTTCTGATTCTAAATATTTTGTATTAGTAGAATCATACAGTTTTTGTCCTTTTGTGTCTGGCTTATTTCTCTTAATTTGATAGTGATGTCCTTGAGGCAAGAAATAAACAATAGCCTTCCAGAAGATATAATTGCTAGTTCCTTGCTTATCAAGAAAGAAGAAATCATTTTCTTGATCAGTAGTTTCAAACCTTGATTAAGCTTTCAACTACCTTTATTCTATTGTTAAGATGCTATTGTTAAACAGTCTACAATACTAATTCCCTCTATAATGAGTTCAGTGATGCCATTCTTGTCTGCAACTAATTCTGGTACCAAATCCGGCATAAGTCAGAATTCAGTTGTAGGTAACAGAAACATTCTTTATAAGTTAAAGTATACAGGTGTAATGTAAGGAATTAAAGGTTTATAGAGCCAGAGGAGAAATATCTAGGCTGAATCTCTAAGGATGACTCTAAAAAATACAGCATGATAGCTCTTCATTTTGTTTTCCCCTCAAAACAGCCAGGAATTTGGGAATCCTCCCAGAATCCCAGTTTTTAGGAATAAACTTTAGTTAAATTCTTGGAACAGAAAGCTACTGATAGATTTTTTTTTTAGAAACATATCACCTTATTTGTGATCTGGGTTATCAGAAATGACAACAAAATTTATCTCTTGGACTAGGATATTCCTCCTGTAACTAATATTAGCAAAATGGATACCCAGTATGTTGTCTCCTTACTTAATTCCAAATTTAGTCTTGAGCAAACATTTCTTTATTTTTAAATTAGATTTATTTAATTGTATTTGACATCATTTGTAGTCCTCAGGGAGTTTCCACCACCATTTCACCTGTGCACCATCACCTCAGTCCCTTGTGCTCTTTATGCCCTCATCCCATACACCACCTCCCCCATCCTGAATGATCCCTTTGGTTTGTCTTTGTCCTTTTGTTCTTGTTGTGTTTTTTGTTTGTTTTTGGCTGTAATTGTTCATTTCTTTGTGCTCTCTCATTATTTTTTTTTGTAGTTATTGTTCCTTTACATTCCTCCTAAGAGTAAAGCTGTCTGATATTTTTCTCATGCCTTCTGACTTGTTTCACTGAGTATAAGTCCTTCTAGCTCCATCCATGTTTCTATAAATGTCCCTAGTTTATCATTTTTGACTGCTGAATAATATTCCACTGTGTATATGTACCATATCTTCTTGATCCAGTCCTCTACTTTTGGGCATTTTGGTTGTTTCCAGGTCTTACCAATTATAAATAGTGCTGCAATAAACATGGGGGTACAGGTACTCTTTTGGATTGGTGTTTTTACATCCTTTGGGTAGATCCCTAGGAGTGGGATTGCTGGATCCTAAGGTAGTTCCATCTCTAGTAGATGGAGGAAACTTCATATGACCTTCCATAATGGTTGGATTAACTTGCATTCCCACCAGCAGTGTAGTAGAGTTCCTTTTTCTCCACATCCTCACCAACATTTATTATTGTTGGTTTTTTTTTATGTGTGCCATTCTTACAGATGTAAGGTGGTACCTCATTGTGGTTTTAATTTTCATTTCCCTGATTATGAGGGATGCTGAGAATTTTTTTCATATGCCTGTTGGCCATGTGTATGTCCTCTTCGGGAAAGTGTCTTTTAAGTTCGTCTGCCCATTTTATGACTGGGTCATTTGCTTTGATCTTCTTGAGTATTATAAGTTCTTTGTATATCTTTGTGATACTCCCTTGTCAGTTGTATAGGGTGCAAAGATTTTTTTCCCAATCAGTGGGGAGTCTTTTCATTTTGGTTAATGTTTCTTTTGCTGTACAGAAGCTTTTTTAACTTGATATAGTCCCATCTGTTTATCTTCTCTCTCATTTTTGTTGCTTTGAGGGATGCGTCTTCAAAGTTACTGAGATGTATGTCTTGTAGTGTTTTACCTATGTTTTCTTCTATATATTTTATTCTTTCAGGTCTTACATTCAAATATTTTATCCATTTTGAGTTGATTTTTGTACATGGTGTAAGGTAGTGGTCTAGTTTCATTTTCGTGCATGTGGCTGACCAGTTTTGCTAGCACCATTTATTGAATAAGCTGTCTTGCTCCATTGCATATTCTTTTCTCCTTTGTCAAAGATCAGGTGTCCATAGTTGTGTGGTTTTACTTCTGTGCTTTCTATGCAATTCCATTGGTCTTTGTATCTATCTTTGTCCCAGCACCAGGCTGTTTTAATTACCATTGCTTTGTAGTAAAGTTTGAAGTCTGGGAGTGTGATACCTCCAATCCCCTTCTTTTTAGCCAGAAGAGTTTTGGCTAGTCGAGGTTTTCTGTGTCTCCATATGAATTTCATCAATATTTGTTCAATTTCTTTGAAGAATGTCACTGATTTTTATTGGAATAGACTTGAATCTGTAAATTTTGAGCAAACATTTCTAACTGATAAAAACAAAATTGTACTTGGACTCCCAGCTATAAGGACAAGGATAGCCTTTATTTTTAATTCCTTTTAGGAAAGGAAGCTATTATAGTAAGTCTGGGATTAGTGATAAGTAAATCAATCTGCCATCTTCCCCAGAGAAGATAACTATAGGTCCATGATAGGATTTAAAAGAATTCCTAATACATACACGAAGGTGAAATTTTCACCTATTTGAACACAAGGTAAGTAAATATTAAGTATACTCTAATCATAATGATAATATATGTGACAGTGGACATCACTAAATCCTAATAAAAACAAAAGCCAGGTGAGTGATCTTTTATTGCTTCAAAAATTGTTACTACCCACTAAAAATTATATATTAATTATATGTTATCCTACTACTTTTGTCTCTTTTTACCCTTATAGATTTATAAGTGATTAACCTATTACCATCACAATCTTAAACTATTCCTAATTTAATTATCTATTTACTTTTACCAATGAGATATATATATATATTTGTATTTATATATATATATTTCAAGTTTTCCTATTACTGTTGTGGATTTTGTTCAATTTCCAATATGTCCCTTTAACATCTCTTTAAGTCTGGCCAGTGTATATGACTTTCTTCACCTTTAGTTTGTCTGGAAAACTTTCTCTTCAATTGGGAAGGACAACATTGCCGGATAGTGTTCTTGGTTGGTTGTTCTTGGTTTTCCCTAGTACTTTGGATGCACTGTGCCACTTCTGTCTATATAGTTTCTGGAGAAAAATCTGATAGTCTTATGAGGGTTTCCTCACACACAAAGTCTTTCTATGGCCATTTTTAAGATTCTTTCCTTGTTTTTTAACAGTTGTCAATTTAATGTATTTTCCCCCAAAGGATACAGCATTTTTCTACAAAATATTTCAGCAAAAAGGCATAAAAGTATAACTTGGGAAACTAAGAAATAAAAAGGCAATTTGTTTGAACAGTAGGACAGTAACATCAGATAGTATAACTAACTTGATCACCCCTATTTCAATGAGGTTTAAAACACCAGTTATCCTATGACAATGTCTATGAAAAACAGGGGCTTGGAGTGAGTTCAACTGAGGAAATTCTAAATCCAGAAAATAAATAGCCTAAAAAGCTAACCATCATTCACCTTTAAGCTGGTTTTTTCATCACATTGTCTACAGATTACCCATGTGGCAAGAACATGAAATGAAGTCCTGTACCAGATGTCCCATTGTACTGTTGTTGGTCCCTCTGGACCTCAGGATGTAGAACCAAAATGACTCTGAGAAGTTCCCAAACTTTTTCATTGAGATATGCATTCCCTTCTTCAGCATGTGTTTGTTCATTCTTATTTCAACATACAAAGTAAAATTAAACCATAGACCAGGTTTTTTACATATGTCTTTGTCTGCTTCTCCATTGTTTTCCTCTCTTGTCTCTTGTCCTTAATACTTTCATGGATGAAGGCATTTGTGAGTTCATTTCTTCTGGCTTAGCAATTTGTTTGTCTCAACTGATTGTCTTTTTCCACCTTCCTGAAATAGCTGCATTTGATGTTAAATTATTGAACTTATGGCTCAAACATATACATCCATTTAATATTATATATTCTTCTCAGCAAGAGAATAAAAGTAAAATTTTAAATGAAGAAGGAAGTATGTATGAATGATTTACTTAAATTAAGTGGTCTCCTTTAGGAATCCCAAGGAAACTTACCACTTCTGAGACCAAATCTTACTCAAAAATGAACTTCAATTTATTACTTCTAGTCCTGGTTTCCCTGACACTACGTTGAGCTCTAGAAGACTAATAATAGCAATACATCAAACACCTAAAACCAATCTACACTTTCTGCTGCAGGAATTTTGAGTAGAGGAAAAGTAGCACAATACTCAGCAAATATTCAATCTCTTAGGGAATTAAAAGAATCATCCCTCTCAAGAACATCTTAACTTCAGGTTTAAAATATTTAAGTTAGTAGCTTTAGGTCCCCCTGTCTCTTGTACTTGTAGCATTAACATAGCTCAGCAAATTTTTGTTCTGGGATCATCTAAAACAGAAAAAGCTTTTACTTTTTGTGCCTTACAAATACAGCTTGAAATTTTGGAAGATAGATGTGTACTAACTCAAATTTGTACCCTTTTTAATGTGTGTTCTATTAATGTTTACAGCTAATAGTTACCAAGTAACTATTCTGTATAATGTCCTTTGGTCGATGCCAACATTTGAGAAAATTTAAGTATACCTTCCTACTCATAACAGTGTGCACTGTGAAAAATCTAGAACTATTCAGTTTCTGGGCCTTGCATATTCAGAATTTGGGAAGTGAAAATATTTCATGGCAAAACAAGTTATCATCTTATGAGACGTTAAACTTAGCATGCTCCTAACATTATTTTAAATATTCTCCAGAAATTAACCTGGCTAGCACCATGGAGTTTTAGTCATAGACTAAAGGAGAAATGATTATCTAAATCAAGTTCCTATAACATTAAGATAAATTTAGGATGGACCAAGTAAGATCTCACAAAGTAGGATATTTAAAAAGACCAGTAAAGGCAAGATTTTTCATATGAACATTTCACTGGGGTAAAGTATAGCATTAGATTGGTTGGTAAGGCCACTAAGAGTCAGGACCAAGATTTCTGAGGAATTGCACTAAATTTTACTGAATGATGATGAGTAAATATGTAGAGTATGGCTTTTTACAAAAACATAACTTTCCGTAGCCAAATACTTCAAACAAAACTTGACTCACAGAAATGTATGAGAACTTCTGTCTCCAGTGAAGGAGAACCTGACTTTTAAACTGCTTTTAATGTCAAATAACATTCTGTAGCTGTCTGCTCGTGTGCATGAACTGTCAAGTCTCATCTTTCTTTGCTCCTTAGGGTCTCTCTTTTATAAACACTGTGATTCTCCAACCGGTAGATTCTTCCTGAGGAGTATAAAGATCATGTGCCATCCGGAGAATGTGTGAGTCCCTTTACTGTCACCTTCCTGTTGATTTTATTTAAATAAGCCTCCTAATTCAAGGAAGAAAGCTTTGATCACTTGAAGTCCCCAAAGAGATTAAAAGTGGCACTGAAGTTTGAAGATAATAAATATAATTGGTCCAGTCATGAAAAGCATGTCTGTGATATTATAGCATCTGCTTAGCTGCATAGGGGTTCCACTGCCCCTCACACCCCACTTTTATTGATTAACTAGTAAAAGAAATGAGAAAGACAAAATGCCATGGTCATCCAGTAAGGTGTAAAACCAAAGGGATTTCGAAGATAACTTCCCAAAACTCCATTTGGGGGAAGAGTCATACTGATTTAGTATGGATGACTTGACAAGACTAAAGAGAACCAATTCGTGGTGAGTCTTTTACAGCTTAAGTTCACCTTTTTTTCCCCTCTCACTTAAATTGTTGGCAAGGTCTTGCCCAATAGTCAAGAATGACAGATATCAATATATTGATCAAGGGAAACTTCAAAATGATTAATTCAGTGTGGAGAATCATCTGTACACCATGCACTTCAGATATAGCAAGTGCCCATATTTCAATCGGCTTATAGCTAAATAGAAGGCAAGAGCCATTAACTCAATAACAAAATTTATTACACTGAGAGACTGATTTGAAACTGGGAGACTATAACATGGAATGAAAAGTAGGTTTTCTGTCTGCAATGGATTACATTCTATGGAGTTCCTAAGGCTGAGATAGCCAGAGGGAACTTAATAAAGTCACCTCATTTCTGGGATAACTGGAGGCTGTGTCAGAATCAAGTCATCCACATTTCCCTGAGTGACAGACCTGCACTTGTGCAAGTAGATATGAGAGTCTGGAATATAGTAAAAGTTGAGGAAGGCATAGAAATGGCCTGAATTATGAATGTACTCCCTAGGCCTATAAAGTCAGTAGCATAGGGTGAAATCCTGGTGACTTGTCATATTTGAGTGCATCTTAGGACCAGTCTCTGACTGAACACTGTGCTACGCTGTCATGGTGACAACCACGAGGAAGCCAGGCTTCAATGCCATTTTACCCAAAACAATATATAGTCAGGAATAGCTGTAGAAATCTCTGGCTAGTACCCCAGTCTGTTTGACTCCAAAAGTACAGCGACTCCCCATCCTGTGCACTTGATGCTGAGTTTTATTTTGACAGTGCTTCAAATATAGCTGATCTGGCAGAGATAGTGAAGCCTATCCCACCTGTCATGGGTAAGAAATCATATTGATGCAGGTTGGTGGAGTATGAAGAAGGCCAGGGCATGAATACTCATACCCAAGTTGGGTAGATTTTATGAGTAAACAAGTATCAATTTAATATGTGCCTTTGGTTGAATTTCTGAACATCAAATTGGTTCTTTTGGACTATTTGCCTCCAAATTTTTAGTTGAATTCTAGAGAAATGAATTTTCCACCTCGTCACTCCATCATGCCTACATGCTAGTATCATCCTTTTTGAGATGGTAGGCATGCCCAAATTACTTAGCGCGTGTCTTTTGTCTTCTGCATTATATGTTTCTATATACATTGCATATAGTTGCACTTTTTGTTTTTGTAGACTTTGTTAATTGGATATTTTAATGAATTTTTATTGACATTTGCATTTTTGTATATTTTGCCTTCAATTGTTCATATCCTCCTTCCCTTAATTTATCAAAGCTTTATATCTTTTAACACTTTTCCTCCTCTGCTTATTGGAAAATTTCAAATTCACTTTGGTTCTTCAGTGATTAATATAACAAAACTCTAGCATCCATAACTACAAAAGTGAATATCAATATGCTTATACTCTTAATATAAGAAACTTAGGGAAATTTAATTTCAAATACTGCCTTCCATTTTTATTTTGCTTTATTTTTTGACTATCTATGATCTGGACATTAAGTATGCATATATTCTGTATTTTTGTAGTCTTGCCGATTAGACATTAAAATATTCTTCTGTACTATCAGTACTTCTTATTGTTTACCTGTGGTTTCCTTTGCTCACCATCCTACTCAGCATTCCTCTAACATCACAGAGTACTTTCATGCTTATTTTCCTTTCTTCTGAAATCTCTTTGATGAAATTCTTTGGGTAAAAAATCCACATTTTTGTTTCTCTGACACTTCTTTGTTTTTACCTCTTTAAATCATTTTAAGTTTCAGCATTTTTCTGGTGTTACTTTTCAGTTATAACTTAACTTTTGTGTTCCGTTCTTGCTACCTAGAAAGGACCTATTTTGTTTCTCTTTTTAGACATTTGTCACTGGTTGCTGAGATCTTTTTTCCTTTGTTTTGATACCCTTCACTATTACGTATCTCAGTATGGATTTCTTTTTCTTTACCATGGTTGAGATAGTTTTGTTCCTTCTTAGGATTAAGTTTTGCCTTAGAAATCTACTATGGAATTGAGCCTACAAGGTAGGGAAGAGGGAGGAAAACAAAGTGGGGGAGTAGCAGGACTGTGGGTGTGTTGGTGGAGGGTATGGTATGGTGACATGCAGCTGAGAAGGTGTGACCCTATGCTCCTGAATCTCATACAGCATTATTCACCAGTGTTATCTCAAAAAATGAGGTTTTGTGGCTTCTAGTCCAAATTAGTGTGAAGTACCAACACTCTCTACAAAAGCTTTATTCTTTAGTTGTGGTCTTTAGTCAAAGCTCTCTGAGCTGCAAAATACAGAAAATTAATTTTAGTTAGGCAAAATGGAACTTTACTGTGCAATGTAAATGTAAAATGGTCAAATATTTTTACTTTGGAAAAGGCAGGGGTGCCATTGGGCCTAAGGACAACTGTCGGGGCCTTATTGGGCCACTCTGGGTAGTTTGAATGAATGGATTATCTAAATGAAGTGTTATGTTCCCACTGGGGTCATGAAAGAATGCAGTAAGAGTAAGGGGGTATTAAGAGTTCTCTGGAAAAGAAACAGTGTCTGAAAATATATTTCTGTTGCTTTAGCCAACCAGTCTGTGCTATTTGGTTATGGCAGTCCTCATAGTTATGTATGATTCCACTTATGTACTATGTTTGAAATGGCATATTTATGGATACAGAGAGTATATTAGAGGTTGCCAAGAATTAGGAGGGTTTGGGGGCAGAATATGTGTTAGTGCCCACAGAGAGGTAACGTGAGAGATCCTTGTGATGAAATTTTTCTGCATCTTGACCACATGAATCTAAACAGATAAACTCTAACACACACACACACACACACACACACACACACTCTTTCTGTGTGAGACTGATGATATCTAAATGAGTATGTGGTATCTTACTGTCATGCCAAATGTTACCTTTGGGGGAAAATTGTGAAAGGTGTGAAGAATCTCCCTATATTAGTTCTTTTTTTTTTTGGAATAGCTAGCACTTTATTATTTTTTTTTATCAAAATATTTTAAAATTTACATATACTTGCCATTAATTGTAATCCCCATGTATTCCCCATCACCATCTCACCAGTGCACCATCACCTCA
>JAGFMF010011466.1:3776010-3791874 GCA_019455555.1 Galemys pyrenaicus | reverse complement strand
CTTCTGACTTACTTCGCTAAGCATAATCCCCTCCAGATCCATCCATGTTCCCATGAATGAGTCTAGTTTTTCATTTCTGATTGCTGAGTAGTATTCCACCTATACTAGTCTTACCATTGCATATAAGTATACAATTGTCTCAAAAAGTTATGTAATTTTCCTCTTGAGATAATTTCAGTTTATTTCTGGAAAATGTCTAGAATCTTTAAAATCCATGATAGACATAGGCCAGTTTAAAGGATTTATATGAATTAAAGCTGAGATGTAGTCCATGTGAAAGCTCTCTTATTTCTAGTTTACCTTTCTAGAATGTAGCCATTTGTAGTTCAAATCAAAGATTTGGCAAGCAGTTCACTACCTGAGTTTATAATATTTCTATTTTTTTCAGTTGGGACACTGCCAACCAATTTACATTTTGTCTACAGTTACTCTCATGCTACAACAGCAGAGTTGAATAGTTGTAACTGAGCTGGTACTGTAGAAGAAGGCAATAATATTTGCTAGCTGTCCCCTTAAAGAAAATTTGCTTACTCCTAATTATAATTGTAAGTATAAATATTTTATACTTGGCAAGCTTGGAATCCAATTTTATGTGTGTCCCCTCCTGCCCCTCAAACCCACAAGGTCATCAAGTTACTGTTTACTTCTCAATCTCTCTCTTTTGAATTCAGAGGACTTTGGAGCAAATAAGCCTCAAATGTCATTCTTACCTGTCTGAGTTTTCTTTTTCACCTAGATATTTTCTTTGGTAATTCTCTAGAACTTTGTTAATCAATTCAGTATCTTCAATCAGTCTTTATTTCTAGTGGTTCTAATGGTTCCCAGCAAGAGAACTGGTCTAATATGCCTAATCTGCCATTACTAGAAGCAACAGCCATAAACCCCCTAGTTACAGTTTTCAGAGCACCTGATCAATCTGAAACTTCACAAGCTGTGAAGCATGACTTTTCAAGATCAGAGCATCTAGGTCATATCCATCTGAAACATCCAAATTGTGTTTCAGCATTTACTGGGGTTTTAGTCATCTTCATGATAAGTCCATAGGGAATTCATGAGACTGACTGGTCTTGAGAATAATCTGAGAATCATTAAGCAAGATCGTCCTTGGAATAGCATTAGCTACAGGCAGCACTTTAGAGTAACCAAAAAGAGCAAGGTCAGGAACCTTCAACTTTGGAGGCTATTTAAGGGGAGAATTAAAAAGACAGAGTGCTTTGATAAGCTTCAAAGAAGCACTTGAAAGAAATAGGAAGCATGCTGACTGGATGGGTGAGAAGGGGGTTTTATGATCATGAAGAGCAGCAGTGAAAAATTCAAGAATATGTAACTCCAGCAGAGAGATGGGAGTAAAAGGAGCAAAGGTATCCAATCAGATGCATAGAATTTGTTTGCACACTCTCTATATATTTGACTTTCCGTTGACTGGTGGTCAACTCTGACCCTTTTGTGATGGCAACCTCCAAATGGTTTGCACTATTTTGGTGCAGCCTTTCATCTTAGAATGTGTTGTCATGAGAACATGAATTCAGACAGTCTTTTCTTAGTTTTACAATGAGATTAAAGCATTTTCCATTCAGGACATGTGATAAAGCCCTAAAAATCCCCCCACTGTGAAGTTCTAACCCACTTTCATTATAGTTTGAAAGATAGTAGCAAAAATACTATAGCTGTGTAGGAGTTAGAGATAGCAATGTGATATTGTGTTAATTAGGAAAGTGATAGTATCTAGACCCATAAACTCATTTCTGCTTCATTGGTATTTTGTCAGTCCTGTCCATTTGATTGTACTTTGAAAAACGTATAGACAGCCAAAAGACAAATAGATTGGAAATAGTAAAGAGAATTCCAATCACATTTCAAATACTTATAACTTAAAAACATTTTTATCTAATCTTAATAGATAAAATGTCATCTTTAGAAAGCTAATCTCAGATAAACAAGTATTGATTTTACTTCATTTGGAACAGGTGGGTATCCAATCCAACTTTGGTCACCACTAGTCCACACAACACCTTTGTGAGAATTTGAAGTAACACCTCTCTCCTTGGGGAGATACTGTTGCATGTGGGCTCTAACAAGTGGACAATGGATGCATGTGAATTAAAAAGAGGAACCATGGAGTGATGCTTGGCAAAGGGCTATTGGAATTTAGCTCAGGTGCTACTTAGCCTCTTGGGTAGTTATTCTTATGAAACAAATTAAATCTGCGATGTCTATGGAAGTGATCTTATATCAATTGTTGGAGTTGTGATTATCACTTACCTAAGCTATAATTTATAGTCATTTACCTTTCCTCTTATAAAGTTTTTTTTGAGGTTCAATTATGAGCTAGAGTTTATCATTGAGGCAACATTGGTTTATATCACTATATATATAGGAGAAGTGTTCACCCCTCTTTAAATGTATATTACCACATAATGGCTACCACCAAAATATAAATCTCCATCGGGGTTCATTGGATGAGCATCCCCCAATCTTTCTATCTTCCCTTTCCTTCTGGTAACCATAGTTATGCATTTAGAATCCAATGGTTTGTTTATCTTGGTTTTATTTCTTTATATGCATTATGTGAGTGAAATCATCATGTATTTGTCTCTCTTTACAACTTACTGTACTTAGCCTAGTCTACTCCAGTCCCACCCATAGTGCTGTAAATAGCAGGACTTCATCTTCTTTTCATGTCTAGTATTCCACATAGCTTTAAAAATTTATTTCTTATAGTGTTTGCTTTCTTTTCTAGGTGTAGTCCCCATAGAGTTTCTACCACCCATTCATCTGTACACCATCACCACAGTCTCTTGTGCTCTTCCCTTCCCTGCCCTGAACCCAGTCCCTCCCTCTTCCCAGACACTCTCTGATTTGTAGAATGTCTGTCTATTTATTTATTTATTTTTGCTGTTGTTGTTGGTGTTATGATTTTTCCTCCTTGATTCCCTATAGTCCTCCTATGCGTATTTTTCTTTTTCCTTTTAACTTATTTCACTGAACATAATTCCTTCAAGCTCCATCCATGTTTCTGTGAATGTCTCTAGTTTATCTTTTTTGATTGCTGAGTAATATTCCATTGTGTATATATACCATATTTTCTTGATCCAGTCATCTATTTTTGGGCATTTGGGTTGATTGCAAGTCTTACCTATTATAAATAATGCTGAAATAAACATAGGAGTACAGGTATTCTTTTGCATTATCCACATCACCTTTTTATCTATTCATCTATCGTTGGGCATTTGGGTTGTTTCCATTTTTTGGTTATTGTGACTCGTGGTGGAATGAACATAGGGGTACATGTGTCTTTTTGAATAAGTTTTTTCATATTCTTCAGGTACCTAGGAGTGGATCTTCTGGTTTATATGGTAGGTCTTGGTGGTGGTAGACTAAATAAAAGTATGTATATAAAACACTTTGCATATTACCTGACAGGCAGTGAACTTCTGGCATATATGATAGTGTTTGCTTTTGTTTTCTAAAAAAATTTTAATTTTTTTAGATATAATATACTGTCTCATAGAAACTGGACCAGTGTACATTCCTATAAATAGTGTATGAGGATTACCTTTCTCCACACCCTCACCAGTAGTTGTTGCTGATCTATTTTGGAACAGGTCTTTCTTCCTGTGTATACACAAGATATTTTGGTTTTAATTTGTTGTTTGCTAACAAATGATGATGAGAGTTTTTCAGGTGTCTGGTGGCCAGAGTGTACAGCCTCTGTACTATGTCAACCCTCCAGGTGAAAAAAGACAACAGAAATCTGTTTCTTCTACTTGTAACAGCCTGAAGAAATGTCCTTGTTACTATGTTTTTAGGAATTATTGCTGTGTGAATGAATGAATAAATGACAGAGCATGAATGAATGAATGACAGCATGACAACTACCTCTGCTGCGTAGCCTTTGAAAGAACTCGCTGTCTTTGGAAAATCATAATTGCTTTAAAATCATAAATTTGGCCTTGAATTCTGTATTCACAATTTATAACTAGGTACTTCAGGGAAGTTAATCAATCTTTCTAAGTTTTATTTTTTTAACTGTAAAACTGGGAAATAATTCACCTCTACAGGATCATGGTGAAGATTAAATAAAAGTATGTATGTAAAACACTTTGTATATTACCTGACAGCCGATAAGCTTTTGACATATATGACAGTATTTATTTTTGGTTTTCTAAAAAATGAATCCTATCTCTTTGTTGGTGCGACAATCATCAACCCGCTGTTGTAAACCAGAAATCTAAAAGTCGCTGGCTTTCTTCCTTAAAGCTAACAGCCAAACACAAAGTAACCCCTCACTACATTACATAGGTGAGCATAGTCATGTTCCTGAATTCCGTTCTCACCCTACCATCCTTTTGCTGGCACCTTCAAATAGGCCTTCTCACTTCCTAGAAAACAGCTTGCAAACTTTTCACATGAGCATTCAAGTCAACTTACAATCCTGTGTTTCTTTAAACTAATTTCCAACCTTTCTCTTTCCCTATGCTAGCATTAAGCCAAGAGACTTTTGCCCAACTTAAAACTTGTTAGACTTCATTATAAAAACACTGATTGTATTAAATGAGCTTTTTTTTTTTAAAGATTTATTTCTTTATTCACACAAGAACTGGGGTACAGGCCAGAGGTGTGGGGCGTGAGAGGATCCACCAGAGAGAGAGCGTGGAGCAGAACAGGCAGATTGACTGAAATACACTGCTGAGGGGAGCAGTGGGCAAGGCAGGAGGGGGTCTGCTGCGCCATGTGGGTCCCCTCCCTGGCCGGCAGCAGGGATCGAACTTGTGCTGCAGTGGCTGCGGTTTTCTTCATAGTGTGTTGCTTAACCCACTGCGCCACCACGGAGGACACTAAATGAGCTTTTTGAAACTACTTGTGCACCTCTTATTTGTAAGAGGCTTTGGAATAATCCCTTAGAAGTATCCTGCACCATTCCATTTGATTGGGATTCGCTTCCACTAGGTTTTGAGTTCCCAGTATGTTTTTCCCAAGTGTGAAATTTTTCCATTTGATCATTCAAAGCAAGAATCTGATCTAGGTGCAACTAAAGTTACAGGTTTCAAAAGCTCTGTGCATTGTTGTGTTTGGGTATCTGGCAGTGACTGATTTGGACCCTACAATCCTGTTAAAAAGCTTACACAAAGCTTGGAGGGATTTAGAAGGTTGATTCTTACTATTAAATTCTACTTACTGTAATAATGAAAATAAAATATAACTGTCTCAATAGGTTATCCTTTTATGGGTTAAACAGTGAATTCTGGTTATGGTCCATAAAGGGAAGTCTTATCAAAGTGAATAAAATATTTACTGATATTACCCTTATATTGTCCCACAGATTCATATTTTCAGAGCTAAGGCAAATATAAGTTTCTAGATCAACTGCCTTAAGGCTAACTTGTTTAGCTCAGTGAACTTAAGAGACAGTCAAGAAATCTAATGTTTTTATTTTATTGCTTTTCAAATCTATCTGTTTCTCAGGTCTTAGACTCAGCAGCAATTCCTACAAAAACATCTATGTAATATCATGTTGTGAGGTCCTCTTAATGTGATTAAACTTACGTTGAACACCTTTTTGCAACTAACTCTCAAACATACACACCACATCTCTTGCTAAGGGCTGTTTTAATTTCTAAATTATACCTTCTGCTGCAGTGTTTTTTCCCCTTCATCAAAAAGCTAAATCGAAAAAAAGGAATGACAGGAATGACAGCATCTGAAAAAGAACAAGAGGTACCGTAAATTCATGAAACACATTTGTACTTTGCAAAGATCAAACTGGCAAATGTTCATGTAATATATTCAGATGAGCCTAATTCCAGTTTCTGTGCGATGCTCACATTTGAAAAAACAAAATGGCATTGTGGTTGGTATTCCCCAAATGCTTGCTCTTTTATCTTGTGTCTCTATAAAGACAGAATGAGTTTTCTTTGAAGGATATTTTCCTATCATGTGATTTAATCATAGTTGGTTTTATTGCACAGATAAGTTATATGTTTTCTGTACACATAAATATATATGCACACACAGACATCCTAATCCTTTCCTGTCTGTATATCTTTTCAATCTCTGAGTCTGTTTCTTTCCCCTTCCCTCTCCATCTACACATACACACATGTAAGTAAGTATGTGACAAGCAAGCTGACTAGAGCAAGGATGACAGAGTTATGTTTTTTAAAATCCATCTGAACTTATACCTAGCTAGACTATTGTTATCCTGTTTTATAGAAAGAAGTGATGAGGCTCAACATTTTTTCCTGATGTTTAATAGGTGTTCACATAATAGCACTGACGCATTCCATTATATTCTGTGGAGCAAAGAATTGGAAATAGTAAGAGTTCTTCACCCTCAAAATAAAGGGCAAGATATTAGACCATAATGCATCTCAGAGAGATTAGGGAAAATGAAAATTCTGTAGCTTTTCTTTATCATAAAAATGGTGAAGGTCATCATTAGCTGACCTTATAAAATGTAATGAAATTGGAACACCATCTGTCTTTTGTGTGTGTGTGTGTGTGTTTTATCCTCAGAAGTAATCACTATAATGGAAAAAATATTTATTTTTTGATTTGTCTTTACAAATCAATCTTGGATTTATAAAACAGAGAAATATGGATGAGAGGAGTCAAGTATTAATGCTGTATTTGGTTTTTATCATGAATACTATGAAAGTAAAAACTTTCCTGCCTGTTTTTTTCAAGCTCTTAAATGCACTTAAATATTTACTTTGTACAATTTATTTTAGTTATCAAGCACCAGTATGAGGAGGAGAAAGTAAAAAGGAGAGGAGGAAGGAGAAATGAGAGAAAGAGAAAGGGAAGGGGGAGAATAAGGGGTAGCAGGAGGTGGAAAAGGAAATCATTTACTCTTGAGAACTGGTTTTATAAGATTTCTAGCTTGATTTTTCTCTTAGAATATACTATCTGGGAATTTTTATTATTTTTAGCAAAAGGGACTAGAGTAAGAAGGTATAGTAATACTACAGGAATGAGAACAGAATTCACATAGCACTGCTTTTGTCTATGGGATTTTACATAAGAAATTGTGAAAGTAGATGACGGCCTTTCACTATTTTAAACTTGGGGCTATTCCTACCATTTTGATTTTAAGAACAGTCTTTTTAAAGATGGACATACTAAATGTCTTAGCACATCACATCAGGTAAGGTAATCCTTAGAAGAGTCAGTGACAAAACAATTATTGTTACCTCATTTTACAGAGAATACTGAATCTCTGAGAGTGTGCACAATGTCCTTTAATTGGTACTGATTTGATTCTAGCTAGAAACTTCAAAATAATTCATTCTAAGAACAGAGACCAGGAATGGAGACGGGAGAGTACCAGTTATCATTTACTGTTTAACAAACCACCTATAACTTAGAGGCATAAAATACATTTTCACTTGAATTTCAGTTCAAGTGATGGGGCCAGTACACCTCTGCTCCTTGGAGAACAACTCAGATGGCTTGAATGGGATTTAGAGAATCCGCAGCTGTAACAACCTTTGGGAAATATTGGAAAGTCAAAATATTGGATAGCATGGAAAATTCCAGAAAGTGTATTTATGCACATGGTGTTTAGTTGTAGATTTGTTTATTTGCATTCCAACAGCAGTATTTGCCTTTAATCCAATAGCTGAACACGCAAAATGTGCATGTCAAGAATTGCCCATCACATTCCAGGGCAAATGGCATCCTGTTCTAGAAAATCCCAACCTTGAATTCCTGTTATATTAGAATTCACAACTATAAAAAGGTTTGCAACTGTTGTAGATAAAGAACACATGTGAAATTGAATATCAGAGCCAAGTGCAGCCATGCTACATGTTCACCTTGCCATGAATCATCTAAACAGGTGTTAAGGGAACTGAGACTACAAATAAAATCAGGACTCATGGCTGAGCCCCAAAATGTCTGACACCAGCAGGACACCCAGACAAGATTCTGCAGCTGTCAGAATATCTGGTGTTTGAAGCTGCATTCCTTGATTTTTCACTGATCAGTCTCTTCCAGATGCCTTGGGATTTTTGTTACCATCTGGCATTGTTCCATATCCTTTATGATCTCAGTGTTTTATGATGATTAACTGGATAAACTTCACAAAAGTAGAGCATAGATGATACAGGAGCAAATAGTGATGACTTCGTTTCAGCAAGAGCTAGAGATGTACTCAAGCATTGGAAATGAGTTAGATGACTCAGACATGATCATAATTCCACAGCTTTTGATGTGAGATCTTGTGTTGTTATTCCTTAATATGATTGAGCAACTTCATATGCTGGCATTTAACTTGAATGTTGAGCCTACAGGAATATATAAGACAAAAGACTAGACTGTTGTTGTGGAGCTCCCAGATATAGAAACATATATATGTTGGAATGGTGAGGCATGTGAAAAACACAGTACAAGTATGTGGAAGCTTGTAAATCAGGACTCAAGGAACTACAGTCAACCTTCGGTCTTCAGATATGAGTGTGAACTTTTGCTAATGGTGGTCATGTATGTTTGTGTGTGATCTAGTGTCTAGAATGTGTAGGAAGCATTGTATGAAAAAAAACACAGGGACGACACCTAGAACTTGCTCATGTCTCTATATTATTTGGACCAAAAAGTGGGCTGTGTAGCTTGGCAATATACCAGTTGTAATTGATATTTTCTGAACCACATGGAATAAACCAGACTGGTAGTAAAGCATTTCTAGAATGAGAGCAGTAACTATGACAATATGTTAAAAAATGTTTAGGTGCCCTTTAGAAGACATGATAAACATTTTTGTCGAAAAATCTATCCTGAACAAGAAGCCAGAAATTAATGAATAAAACTCATTTCCATTAGGGATAAATGATCAAGTGATGGACACATTACACTTTTTCTCCTTTAGGCAAAATCAGTTTAAGGAATGTGTTCTTAACACCTTAAAGTAAAAGGTAAAATTGGGCATGGTCAAGTACTTTTTAATCATTGACTCCTTCCTACAAACGTATCCAATTTGAATTTGAATGACCTCAAAACATTTGGACCTACGTATTCAATTATTTCTGTTCTTAGGAACTTCTGCTAACATCTTAATCTCAATAGTCTTTGTTTTTTTTTTTTCTTCCACTCATATTTGTCTTAATCTATAATAGTCTAACAACCTGTCAACTATTAACTCTCCCCACAACCCCTAAAACACATCCCTGTTGCATCAGTTATCATATAATAATTACCAAACTTGGTAAAATATTCACAATCTGGAATATTCACAATCAGGAATTGGAACAAGCCTCAGCTTGGTAATTCTTTTGTTTTCATTGATGCTGACCGGGTCACTCAAGTAACTGCAGTCAATTAAATATTAAGGTAGAACTGGGATCTCCAAGGGGAACTCTTGTCACTCAAGATCTCCTTTTACTTGTTTCTAATCCTACAATAGTTCAGTTTGGTTTTCCTCAGAACATGGAGCCTGGGTTTCAAAAGAGAAGCAGAAACTGCCTGACATCTTAAAAACTGGATTTGGAAGCTCCACAGTGTCACTTCACTGCATTCTATTATGAAAGAAAGACACACACCTATTGCCTCAATCCCTAGATATGAGGAATGGTATTTGCTCATAGGAATGGGAGGTAGTTTTGACAACTGTGGAGACTACCAAACAACTACATTCTAATAAAGTTGCTCTCAGGGATCACATATGGTATGGTTCCAAAGAAATTATAAACCACATTTTGTAAACTGTATCCAAGGTTCATTTGTTCACATTGTATTACTTTCCTAGGACTGCCATAACAAAGCGCCACAAATAGTGTGGCTTAAAACAACATGAATTTATATGTTTATAAGGTATAATAGATTTGGTTTTTGGGATTTTCCAAAATAGAGGTTTGGGCTGGTGTGGTTTCTTCTGAGGACTCTTGAGAGAGAAGGTGTTCCCTGCTTCCTTCTGAGGTTCTGGTGTTTCCCAGCAATCCTTGGCATTGTTTGACTTGTAGATACATTTCCCCAATCTCTGCCCGTTTTCACATTGTTCCCTTCTCTCTGTGTCTCTGTGTCCATAGTTTCCTTATCATACAGTGACAGCAGGCATTTGAGCTAGGTTATACCTTTATGACCTCAAAATACAGTTGCTAATTCCCTATTTCCAAGTCGCTCCCATTTTCTGAGATTCTGGCAA
Source organism: Galemys pyrenaicus (assembly GCA_019455555.1). Classification (NCBI taxonomy): domain Eukaryota; kingdom Metazoa; phylum Chordata; class Mammalia; order Eulipotyphla; family Talpidae; genus Galemys; species Galemys pyrenaicus. The sequence continues at coordinate 3,781,736 of JAGFMF010011466.1, read as the reverse complement.
TAAAGGCCTCAATACGTCTTTTAGAAAATCCAACCCATCACATGCATCCTGGACAAGCATCACCAAGATGCTAACATCAGCTGCAACTGAAGTAGTTGAGCACTGCCTACTGTGTCCTCTCCAACCATCTAAAACTTGAATCTTGATGGTGATGTTTATCTCATTTTGTTTCATAGCGTCTATCTTATTGCTAAAAAAAATACCATTACCCATTGAATGTAGTGTCTTTTGATTAAGTGACCTTCTGAGTTTACTATAACAAGAAGAATAGGAACATCTCTGCCATAGCTGCCTAAATACATAAATATAATCATGTAAAATCCTTTACAATTAAAATAGTTGGACAAGGAGCAGTCACAGAGCTCTAAGTTCAGAAGTACACTGTGGATTTTGAAATTACAGTTATTTATTTAAAAGATAAAATCTTGCTTTTTGCAATGATGTGGATGGAACTTGAGGTGATTATGCTAAGTAGAATTAAGAGGTAAAAGACAATTATCAGAGGGGTTCACTACATGTGGAATATAAATAACTACAGCAAATAAACAGGCAAAACACAACAAAAATAACTGACTATAAAAAAATAATACAGGGGGAAAAAAAAGATGGTGATGAACAGATGCTAGGATAGAAAGCTCCGAGAAGAAGTGAATGGCAGGGAGACTATACAGCGGGTCTCTGCAAGAACTGTGACACGGAAAATAAATTGGACGGTACTGACAGCCTACACAGAAAGGAGGGACTCATCAAAGGGGAGAAAATACAGAGAAAAGCTTCACAAACTTGCTACCCTGTCCTCCTCCCCCTCCCCCCAACCACAAACCCAGCACATATGAACAGCAGAAAGAGCATTCATAAGTGCCACTCATGGAGAGGGATCGAGACTACCACACTACAAAACCTGGAGCTGCTGAGATCTGCGCAGATACAGGCATCTCTAGGCCTGCCTTTCTTTTTTTTTCCTACTCCTGTCCTCCTTTGGAAAGGCATTAAAGGGAGCCTCATAAAACCAGCCTCTACACAGGGGGCCACATGGTCCCCCAAGTCCTCAGGGGGAAGGAGTCCTCAGGACCACAACAAAGGAACTGAAATACAGGCATACCTGCTAATACAATGCAATAAGCACCAAATCATCTCTCCACCCCCCATACTGTTGTGGCTGTTTTAATGTGAGTTTTGGGAGGTTTTTTTTTTTCCCCATATGTGTGTTTGTTATTTTTTGTTTTTGTTTCATTGTTGTTGGGTTTGTTTTTTGTTGTTTGTTTTGTTTCTTATTTTTCTCTTCTTTTTTTCTCTTCCTTCATTCCCTTTTTATTTTTCTCCTTTATTCTTCTTGTTGTTTGCCTATTTGGATATTGTTTGTGTCAGTCTTGCTGGGTTTGTGTGTTTTTATTTGTTCATTGACCACCAGTTCCTAATACCCCAAAAGGAACACCCAAAGAGATGCCTGCCAATACAAGCAACACAGTGTCCCAACAAATACAACAAATTATAAAGCAGACATCAGGAAGATGAAAAACTACAACTAACCAAGTACACCCACAGGGGAAAAATACAACGCAAAAAGAAAGTCAAATACAAGAACTAAACAATGACCAAGAGAGAATGTGCAGCCTAACAGAAGATTCAGAACCAGCATGATTGAAAAATGACCAGTATGTTAAAAAGAATCAAGGATCTAGAAAAGGAGAACTAATCATTAAAAAAGACTGTGGAAGACTTTCAGGAAGATAAAAAAAAATATGGGAGGCAGATTGGATGAGATGGAAGAGCGAATTAGTTCTATAGAAGACTCAGAAACAAAAAGATTCAAAGCAGAAAAAGACAGAGAAATCCAAAGGGGGGGAAAAAAAAGTCACACATCGAGAACTCTCAGACTCCATCAAGAAAAAAAAAAAGAGTTAGAGGAGTTCCAGAAATTGAAAACGATAAGGGAAATGATAACATATTCAAGGAGATAATAGAGGAAAATTTCCCAAGCTTAAAAGATGAAAAGAAGCTAGAAATACAAGAAGCAAGACATACCCCAAATTTCTATGATAGAAAAAGAAATACAGCTAGACACAAAATAGTAAAACTACTAAGAATACAAGACAAGGAAAAAATAATGAAGCTATCAAGGGTGAAGAAACAGATAACATACAAAGAAAAACCTATCAGGTTAACATCAGACTTCTTGGAAAACACTACGCCAAAGGAAGGAGTGGAAGGATATATTCAAAAAACTGCAAGACAACAAATGCCAACCTTGAATTTTGTATCCAGAAAAGCTTTCCTTCATATATGAAGAAAAAATATGGACTTTCCCAGACAGAGACTCCAGAAATTCAGCATGACCAAACCTCCTCTCCAAAAAATGCTACAACAAGCTCTAAAGCCAAAACCATTAGAAGAATGAAAAAGAGGACCAGTATAAGAAAAGGGATAACATAACACAAAAAGACAAAATGGCAAACACAGATACCAGCATAACTATTTTAACTTTAAATGTAAATGGACTAAACTCAGCAATAAAAAGACACAGGGTAGCAGGATGGATTAAAAAACACAATCCAACCTTCTACTGTCTTCAGGAAACACATTTAAACACAAAAGATAAGCATAGATTGAAAGTAAAAGGCTGGAAAACAGTCCTACAAGCCAATGGACCAAAAAAGAAAGCAGGAACAGCCATACTTATATCAGACAAGACAGACTTCAAAATAAAAAAGTTAAAAAAAAGGACAAAGAAGGGCACTATATAATGGTCAAGGGCACAGTATTTCAAGAAGATATAACACTCATCAACATATATGCTCCAAATGAAGGAGCACCAAAATATATCAGACAATCACTATCAGCTCTAAAAGAAAGCACCTATATAATAGGGACTTCAACACCCCACTCTCACCAATGGACAGATCAACAAGACAAAAAATAAAGAGATTAGAGCCCTCAATAAAGACTCATGAACTTAACGGATATCTATAGGACCCTACAGCTCCCCCCCCCAATCAGATTACACTTTCTTCTCAAGTGCACATGGAACATACTCCAGAATTGATCATATATTGGGCCACAAGACTGACATCAATGGATTCAGTAAGGTCAAAATCATTCCAACTATATTCACTGATCATAAAGGTATCAAATTAGAAATAAATCACAAAAAGAAAACAATAAACTCACCTGCAACATGGAGACTGAAACCAACACTACTGGAGAACAATGGAATATAAAGGAGATCACAGAAGAAATTAAAAAAATGCTTTGAACTGAATGACAACGAGGACACACCATTCCAAAATGTATGGGATGCAGCAAAAACAGTACTAAGAGGGAAGTTTATAGCAATCCAGGCCCACATCAACAAACAAGAAAAAACTCAAAGAAATAATCTAATCTTGCATCTCAAGGACCTAGAAAAAGAGCAGGAAAGGGATCCAAAAAACAGCAGAAGAAAAGAAATCATAAAAATTAAAGCAGAAATAAATGAATTAGAAATCAAGAAAGAAAACAATCCAAAAGATTAATGAAACCAAAAGCTGGTTCTTTGAAAAAGTAAACAAAATAGATAAAACTCTAGCCAGGCTAATGAAGCAAAAACGGGAAAACACAAATAAATAGGATCACAAATGAAAGAGGAGAAATTACAACAGACTCAAAAGAGAGTAAAAGAATAGTCAGACAATTCTATGAGCAGCTATATGCTAACAAGTTTAACAATCTAGAAGAGATGGGCCAGTTTTTAGAAAGATATAACCATCCAAAGCTAAACAAAGAGGAAATAGAACACTTAAACAGACCAATATCAAGTAGTGAAATTGAAGAAGTAATCAAAGCTCTCCCCAAAAACAAAAGAACACAGGACCAGATGGATTCACAAATGATTTCTACCAAACATTCAGAAGTGAAATAGTACCTATCTTATACAAACTCTTTCAAAAAATCAAGAAAGAAGGAACACTACCTAATACGTTCTATGAAACCAATATTACACTAATACCAAAACCAAACAAAACAGAACAAGAAAAGAGAACTACAGACCAATCTCCTTAATGAACATGGATGCAAAAATCCTCAACAAAATTCTAGCCAACAGAATACAACAATGCATAAAAAGGATAATTCACCGCAATCAAGTGGGATTTATTCCAGAAGCTCAAGGATGGTTCAATATCTGAAAATCAATCAATGTAATTCATCATATCAACAAAAAGAAGAACAAAAACCATATGATCATATCAATTGATGCAGAAAAGGCATGTGACAAAGTCCAACATCCATTCATGATAAAGGCTCTCGAAATCCTTAGAATAGAAGGACCATACCTCAACATGGTAAAAGCTATAGTTGACAAACCCACTGCAAATATAATCCCCAATGGTGAAAAACTGAGAGCATTCCCCTTAAGATCAGGAACAAGACAAGGATGCCCACTTTCTCTACTGCTATTCAATATAGTACTGGAAGTCTTAGCCAGAGCAATAAGACAGGAAAAGGACATACAGGGAATCCAAATAGGGAAAGAGGAAGTAAAACTATCATCATTTGCAGATGATATGATAATATACTTGGAAAACTGCAAAGGCTTTATAGAAAATCTAATTAAAACAATCAACCAGTTTAGTAAAGTAGCAAGATACAAAATCAATGCACAAAAGTCAGTAGCCTTCCTATACACAAACAACCAGTCTGAAGAAGAAGAAATCAATGAAAATATACCCTTTACAATTGAAACCAAGAAAATCAAATACTTGGGAATCAACCTAACAAAAGAAACAAAAGACCTATATAGAGAAAATTATAAAACACTGTTAAAAGAAATAGAGGAGGACACAAAGAAATGGAAAGATATCCCTTGTTCACGGAGAGGAAGAATCAACATCAAAATGGCCATCCTACCAAAAGCAATCTACAGATTCAACACAATACCAATAAAACTCTCAATGAAATTCTTTAAGGAAATAGACCAAATATTGATGAAATTCATATGGAGACACAAAAAAACACGATTAGCCAAAGCTCTACTAAAAAAAGAGAATGGAGGTATCACACTCCTAGACTTCAAACTTTACTACAAAGCAACAGTAATTAAAACAGCATGGTACTGGAACAAAGACACACAGACCAGTGGAACCATATAGAAAGCACAGAAGTAAAACCATACAACTATGGACAACTGATCTTCGACAAATGAGCAAAGAATCTGCAATGGGACAAAGATAGCTTATTCAATAAATGGTGCTGGCAAAACTGGTCCACCATATGTAAAAAAATGAAACTGACCACTATCTCACACCATGTACGAAAATCAACTCAAAATGGATAAAAGACCTAAATGTAAGACCTGAAACTATAAAATATAGAATCTACAGAGGAAAACATAGGTAAAACATTGCAAGACATACACCTCAATAGCGCTTTTGAGGTGGCAGTCCCCAAAGTAATAAAAATGAGAGAAGAGATAAACAGATGGGACTACATCAAGTTAAAAAAGCTTCTGTACAGCAAAGGAAACATAAAACAAAAGAAACCCCACTGAATGGGAAAAAAATCTTTGTGCGCCACACAATGGACAAGAGTCTGATCACAAAGATAAACAAAGAACTCATAAGACTCAAGAAAAACAAAGTAAAAAACCCAATCAGAAGAATTTAAAAGACACTTCTCCAAAGAGGACATACACATGGCCAACAGACACATGAGAAAATGCTCAACATCCCTCATAATCAGGGAAATGCAAA
>JAGFMF010011466.1:3732598-3769346 GCA_019455555.1 Galemys pyrenaicus | reverse complement strand
TCCTTTCCTTGATCCTTATTTGGTTCCCTTATGTTCCTCCTAAGGGAGGAACCATCTGGTATTTTTCTTTTGCCTTCTGACTTACTTCACTGAGCATAAGCCCTTCCAGATCCATCCATGTCCCTATGAATGAGTCTAGTTTTTCATTTCTGATTGCTGAGTAGTATTCCTTCGTGTATATGTACCACAGCTTCCCGATCCTCTCATCTGTTTTTGGGCATTTAGGTTGTTTTCAGGTCTTACCTATTGTAAAGAGTGCTGCTATAAACATAGGGGTGAAGGTATTCTTTTGAATCAGAGTTTTTGTGTCTTTTGGGTCTATTCCTAGGAGTGGGATTGCTGGATCCTATGGAAGTTCCATTCTTAGTAGATTGAGGAACTGCCATACTGCTTTCCATAATGGTTGGACCAGCTTGCATTCCCACCAGCAGTGTAAGAGAGTTCTTTTCTCTCCACATCCTCACCAACATTTGTTGTTGCTACTTTTGTTGATATGTGCCATTCTCACTGGTGTGAGGTTGTATCTCATAGTGGTTTTGATTTGTATTTCTCTGATGACAAGAGAAGTTGAGCATTTTTTCATATGCCTGTTGGTCATTTGCATTTCCTCTTTGGAGAATTGCCTTTTTAGCTCTTTTGCCCATTTTTGGACTGGATTGTTCAATTTGTTTTTGTTTAGTCTGGTTAGTTCTTTGTGGATCTGTGTGATAAGTCCAAAAAGGGAAATTTCAGAATATAACAATTGGCAGTGAGGGAATGAAACCATTTTTATTTCTGTATGATATGATTATCTATGTAGAAAATCCAAAAAAATGAAATAGAAATCCTGCTTATAACTAAAAAAATCAAGTCATAAGATACACAATTAAGAATTTGAAATAGACTAAACAATGAACTATACTACAGCACCATACACACAAAGGCGAAAGACCCACAGAATCTGTATGCATTAAGTCATGCCACCGTTAAAAAAAAAAAAAGTTAAGATCTAAATAAATGTAGGAAAGGCTGTAATGGATTGGAAGTCTCAATAATGCTAGAATTTAATTACTTCAAACTTGACCAATAAATTCAATGTAATAAAAAGTTAAAATCCCAGTGAGTTATTTTGTAGATTACTAATTTAGTTTAATGGAAAGGTAAAGGATCTTGCCTGTCAAAAGTTTAGCATCAAAACTCTAAAACACTGATTCACTACTGATATTAAGATCCTCCCTGGTGGTGCAGGGGTTAAAGAGACAGCACGATCATGCTATCACCAGCCACTGCAACATGACTTTGATCCCCAGCCAGGGAGGTGACCCACATGGCGCAGCAGACCTCTCCTGTCTTCCCCTCTGATCTCCTCAGCAGTGTATATCAGTCACTCTGCCTGTTCTGCTCCCTGCTCTGTCACTGGTGAATCCTCTCATCCTTTGCACCTCTGGACTGTACATCTGTTCTATGTATAAATTAAATGAACTTTTAAGATGTTATCAAAGAATCAGGAAGCCATGCTTTTGTTGATGGAAGAGGTAAACAGATCAATAGAATAGATTCCTGATCCCAGAAAGTAAAGTCAACTATAGATACTGTCTCAAAACAATGTAGCATAATTTCTCACTCCTGAAGTATGAATTGAGCATAGTAGCTTCCTCCAAAGGCTATAGAAACAGGACAAATCAATAGTGACTTTATTATGGGAAACACTTCATCAGCCAATGTCAATAGTAACAACTAATGTTCATATGTACACATGAAGATGATGAAAATGGAACCTTGTGTTTTCCAACCCATTAGCCCAGTTTAATAATTGGAAAAAAAAAAAAGGACAGACAAATCCCAAATCCCAATTGAGGTGCATTCTACAAAATATCTGGACATCGATTTTTGAAACTATTAGGAGCACCAAAAGCAAAAAAAATCTGAGAGATTATCACAACCAAAAGGAATCTCAGGAGATAAGACTATTTAATGTAGTATCCTTGATAGGGTCCTATAATAGACAAGGAAAAATTAAGGAATCCTAAAATATGCATTTTATTTGATATGGATAAAATATATCAATACTATTTCATTACTTGTACATACTAATGTCAGATATTAATAATGGGGAAACTGATAGATACAGAGGTATGGTATATACATGTACTCATATTTTTGCAGTAGTTCTGTAAATCTGAAACTTTTCTAAAGTAAAATTTTATTTAAGGAAAGCAAACTTTGCAGTGTCTTCCCCTTGGGAACCAATAAAAATGTAAGAGTAAGAAGATCTCCAACAAGTCTTCCAAAAATAAGCACAGACAATTGAAGTTAGTGTCAAAACCCAAGGGTTCAGGACTGTCTCATTATTGTAGTCTCTCCCTTCATGATGAGTTTCAGAACCAGAGATTACATCACATTTCCCTAAAAGTTTTTTTTATATATGCCCCCTCTTTACTGCCTCCTTGTCTTTACCCAAATTTCTTCTTGTACCAAGAATGAACGTCACCATGAAGGATAAAAACTGTAAGTTCTACCACTGTCTTGAGACACTGTCAGAGTCTGCATCATCCTTCATCAACTTGCCCTTAATCCTCCCATCCAATTTTTCCCATGTAGGAATACAGCTCTTGGATTTACAATAAGCATTTTTCACACTATCCTTCACAAGGTGTTTTTTTTTTTTTTGCATAATTTTTGTGCCTGTCTTATCTCTCTGGAAAAAAAAATAAACTTGATTGCTGGACTAAAGGCTGATTCATCTTGTATTATTATACAGTCTCTTGCACAAAGTAGAAGTTGTCCAAATGGGGAATAGTCCATAGATTACCTGGTCAGTTAATAAAAGAACAGTTTAATTCTCTTAGATTATATAAACTTTTGCAATTGTGTCTTAACATCTAACCATGTGGGATAGACATTGCAAGATTAATTTTGCATGAGCAAGGCAACTGATGTCAAAGAGGGAAAAAATCAACAAGGACTTCCCTTCTGGTTTTGACACATATATTTTCTTGGGCCTCTGGGCCTCAAAGTTTCCACTACAAGCTTTGATGCATAACTTCAACACTAATGAAGATCTTCATCAAACTTCTCTTGTTCACATATCCAAAGTCCTTTGAAAGATCTGAACAAATGTCAATTGCTTCCTGTTCCAGTTCATCACTCAAGATTCTTGACAGCATTCAATTTTAATGAACACCACCAGAACTCCTGGTCCTTGTAAAGCAATGCTCTCCTCTTCTTGGCTGGTGGCCCATGCTAACACTTCTTTGATGATGTGGGTACAACAGAGTCTGCCTGAACAGATGTAGACACAAGCTACCCTCCATTTAATAGTCTATCAATTTAACTGACATGATGTCCTTTTGGCTAGGTACTTAAGTACTTGCATTGTTGGCTGCCTGTAAAATTCTTAATCAGTTTGATCTGTTTTTCTAAACATGTGCACTGGTTATATCTCTCATTCCACCTAATAAATTTAATTTAATTCAGAGTTTATACTCTCCTGGGTGGTGAGAAATTCAAACTCAGTCATGTTTGAGGAGTCCCCTTTTATAAATTATTATTTTTATTTTTATGGAAGTATCATCATTTCACATTCTTGCTAATATTTCGATAGTAAAGGATTCTACCCCATCTCAGGTAGAATCACTGTAGCAAATATTGTTGGGTCCTATAGCATTTATTTGACATGGGGGCATAGGATGGCTGGTCTTAGAGATAAGTTCATGGAATTGCCTCTTAAATGTTCCTTATCTGAACTTAGGAATTAGTTTAAAGATGGGTTTCCCCTGCTGCTTGTCAGGAAGGCATCTATTGCTACTCAGGAACAGCTACAAAATTTGTAGGGCACAGTGCAAAATGATGAGTCCCTGGTATAGAACAAGAAGTTACAAATGCAATTGCTTCTAAAGACCAGGCAGGTGACCTAAAATTGGGCCAGCAGGTTGTGGGTGAGGTGTTGGGTATGCTAGGGCTGGAGCAGGGTGGGGAAAAATTCTCTGGAATATTTGTGCCAATGAAGCTGCTTGGGCCCAGTACTATAGATCTATGGGAACTCGAAAAAGTGTTGAAATTTGGATTTCATGTGAAATCCTCAGCAACTAATGCAAAACTTTGAAAACACTTTAATGACTAAATAAAACACATTTTGAGCTGTATTTCAGTAGCAGGGTGATAACTTAGAGAGTTTTATAATTCATGGTTTGGACAGGTATTTGGAAGGCAGAATATTATGTGTGAAATCTCTACCATTCATTGTAGTTATAAACAGTTAACATAGACACTGCACCTCTCTATCCTCTTCCAGGACTACATTTATATGGATGGTAGACATCTGTGTTCTATACATTTCCTATGCTGTTCTGCATGTCCATCATTTTTGTTCTTTTTGCTTTAATTATATTGGATTATCTTATAGTTTACTTCACCAATTTTGACTTTTAAATGTCTCTTTTCATATATTGTTTCTAGTATTAGGCATTATGTATTTTTTATGTTCTGTAGAAATTCATTTTTTCAGTTATTAAAAAAATAAGTGATTTATGATGGTCGTTTTAAACTCCAAACTAATTCTGGTCTTATCTTTGGATTTGCTTCTAAATTATTTGATTGTTTATTTTATTCCCTTTTCATTTTTATTATTTTTTTGTATCTAAGATGGGCATTATGAATTAAAAAGGTTAAGACTGAATTTTTTTCTCTCACAGGATAGAAGAATGAAGTAAGTTCATTTCAGAATATGTAAATAGTAAGATGGAAACTGGGACATCTGGATTCTACTCCTGAAAGTCTCACTGTGAACACTCAAATTACCCAAGGGAATCTGGTAACTTTAGACTCTCTCTACAGTTTTGGTAGGTGTGAGAGTTTACAATTCAACAATTTTCTGCTATTCCAGTAATATGCAAAACTGTGCTGAAAGAGGAAGAATAAGTAATGTTTAAGCTTGATAATACCTTTTTTGAGACTAGGAAACTTGAGCCCCAAAAATGTATCAACTTACCTGGAGTTGTAGAAATTACTCAGGTCTTTCCAATAAGCTTCACTAGCAGACATTCAGGCTATGAATCAAGAAAAGAAATCAGGATTCTGGAGATACATATTTATTTGAATATAATCCTGAATATGATTAATGTATTTGTTCAGCTAGCCTGTAGTGTTGGTATTCAATGGGTGTCTAGTAAAGACTATTTATAGCAGCAGTAAAAATAGAGATAAAATGTTACATGAATTCAACTGAATACAGCAGTCTCATAGTGCCCAAGTATCCAAAAAGTTCTGGAAAATATGATTTTACTAATGTTAGCAAATTATCTGCAACCTGAGACACACATACATTTCTTTTCTTCTTTGACATAGCTTTAGGTTATTCTTTCAATGCTAAGGAAGTCATATAGCCAAATAGGCAGCTTTTATTCAGATGACTATTTGGAGCAAATTTTTTTCCTAAACAAGCAAAAAATAAAATGCTGGAAGTATTCATGAATGGATTGACTACAAAATCTTGAAAATTGTCCTTTTATACAATAAAGTGCTTGTAAGAAGAAATGTCAGATTTTTCATTTACAAAGATTCACCAAACTCAAAAATAAAGCAATAAAACTAAAAGAACAACAAGTAAACTTTCCATTGTGTTTTTAAAAAATGTTTACATTGAAATATCAAGATTTCAGGAAAAAACTTGAGAATAAACTTAGCAAGAATTAATATATTTAGACAATTGGTTTTTATGAAATTACTGTTTTTGCATTCATTTCACAGCTTATAATTCAAATTTTTGAAGTTTTTAATGTAAATATTCCCATTCAATTCTTCACCCACTTCTCTCCAGAATTAACCACTAGCAAGAATTTAATGCTATTGTTCACATGCATATTTTATTGCCCCTTTTAAATTATGCTTCATCAATATTCATAAACAATAGTCTTATTTGAATGCTTTAAAAACTAAATATCATATTTAAAAGTTTTCTATTGTATACATATAAACCATACACAGTGTTATTTTAAATGTTTTAAAGTATCACATTTTAAATATTTTGTTATGACTATGTTTATTACAAATTGAAGTTTATGAGGTTTTTAAATTCTGATTTGTGCAGTTCTCATTCATTCACTATCACTTTTGTATTATATTTCATTGTATGAATGTGTTTATTCTCCAGCTTCTAGGCATTTAATTTGATTCTAGTTTTTCTCTTAAAACACTGCAACTAATCATTCTTGTGAACATGTTCTTGTTTATAAAATGCAAGGAATACTCTGTTTTCCTAAAATGAAACTACTCGATGCTATATATGCTTATTTCAACATCACTTTCTTTTCCAAAGTGATTATAACAATTTATGTTCCCCTGCCATTGTAGGTTAGACCTGATTGCTTCACATTCTCACCTAATACTTTTTGTTATCAGGTTTGTTAATTTTTTCTAATGTAACAGAGTTTCAAATGGTACCTGGAATTTAAAATTTTTAATTTCCTTGATCACTAGTGACATAGAAACTTTATTTAAATATGTTTTTTAAACATTGTCCATTCAAGTTTACTTTTCTGTGTATTGATTGCTCAATTCTGCTCTCTATTTTTCTATTGGCTTGTGTGTCTTACTGATTTATCAGTGTTCTTTGCCTAGTTCTATCACATAGTATATTCTAGTCAATAGTTTCTCATTTTTCCTGGCCTAGTAACTTGTCTTTATAGGAGTTTTATAAGGTTTATGGTAGTTGAAAATGTGTTAATTATTTTGCATTATAGTGATTTTCATGTCATCTTTACCTTAGAGTAAATGAAGATTTTAATATTTCTCATAACATTTTATAGCTCTGAATTTCACATTTATGATTTTTTAAGCTTTATTGAGATGCAATTAACAAATAAAATTGTAAGGTATTTAAAAAGCACAATGTGATGATTTAATATCCTTATATATTATGAAGGGATATGTGATGTAATTAACACATCACATATTTAAGTTATCAGTCTTGTCAGTGCTAGATCTGTGTACCTTGTGAGATTAAAAAAAAATCTAACTTTATCTTTTCCAGAGGTTGCATATTGTCTCAATCCCATTATTGGGATTAAAGTGTCATTTTGCCATAGTTTGCACTGTATTATTTTGTATATACATGTGTCTATTTGGGACCTTTTATTTTATTGCTATGGATTAACTGGTGTTAACACCATGTAACCTTAACTGTGCACCTTTATAAAATGTCTCCATCTTTGATAGGGAAGTGCCCTAAGTTTGCTCCTCAATATTCACTTAATGTTATTTGCAGATATAATCAAGGTAAGAGGAGGTCATGATGGAACATCCTAACCCACCTGGACAACTGTGCTTCTGATACAACGAGACAGGATGCAGACACAGAGACACACAGGACAGGAGGTCATGCGGACACCCTGGCGTTCTACAACCACCATCCAGGGCCATGTGGGGCTCCCAGCAGCTGGAAGAAGGGAGGAAGGATTCTTCCTAAGATGCTTGGAAGGAAACTGTCCTCTCCAAACCTTGACTTCAGCCTCCAGAACTGTGAGAATATATTTTTGTTGTCTTAATTTACTTTGTGAAATTTTGTTGTGGCCACCATAGGAAACTAATGCAGGGTTTGAGGACAAGAAAAAAAAAAAAGGTTATTTTCTGAATACCTGGAGGCAATTTGGATCCTTGGTCATTGTGAGTTGGTCACTCCATGAGCTGAGTCTATACACAGGCATCTGGAACACAGTGTGGTCATCACTGCTGTTTATGTGGGCTTTAACCACAGATGCCTTGACAACTTTAAGGACAAAGTGAGACTTTAGACAGGAATAGAATTTTAGGAAAAACTTCAGGGCCAATGTGACATAGCCTCTTGGTTTATTTTAGAATCCTGTGCCAGATTGCACTAAGAATTGGATTAACTTCTGTAAGTGAATAGCATTCAGCTAATACAGCATTTTGCATTTCTATTTACAAGTGTAGAGCATCAAACTGAGACATTAAGGGACTTGCACAAACAAATCCCAGTGTATGTGTGTCAGGGTGTGTTTGCAGGGGGTGGGTGTGTGTACAGGGGATTGGTGGGTGCTTTCTGGAATTCAAACTCAAGCCTTCTGATACCAGGTAAGAATGCTTTTCCTCACCCATGCAGTAGGTAGAGCAATATGTTGGTATGAAGGAATAATTACGTCACGCATCCTTATGCCCAGTAGTAATGACTAGTAGTTACAAATCTGAATAAATAAATCAACCGCTTGAAGGTTTAAATAAGTTTAGATGATAGAGAATGAGAGTGTGTGTGTGAAAATGTCAACAAATATCCTAGGACACTGTTACAAAGAATATATTTTGAGAGCCTCCCTGGTGGTGCAAGGGTTTGAGCGCTGCACTGTGGAGCTTTTGTAACCACTGCAGCGTGAGTTCGATCCCCAGCCAGGGAGGGGACCCACATGGTGCAGCAGCCTCTCCTGCCTCTCCTGCTGCTCCCCTCAGCAGTGTATTTCAGTAAATCTGCCTGTTCTGCTCCCCACTCTGTCTCTGGTAAATTCTCTCACCCCCAGCATCTCTGGCCTGTACCCCAGCTCTTTTAATATAAATAAAATCTTTTTAAAAAAGGATATATTTTGAACAACTAAAGTTCCTATGCTCTTCTTGCCTCTTGCACCAGTAAAATTTCATTTTGAGTTTCACATTTTTGCATAAGAGAAAAAGAGAATACAGATAGCATAGTCCTCTGGTACCAGGTGCATCCTCCCCTGGTGGAAAGACAGCCAAGGGAGCCTGGTAAATGTTCAGTGAGGATGACATGCACGCACAGTAAAGCAATAAATCATAAAATGATCTTCCAGCATATCCACTTGCCAGTTTTTTTTTTAATCTACTCTCTTTTAAACAACTCTTTTAATGGCATCTCACTGTTTCTCCCTTAGGAAATTATTTCATTGTATAATTGCCCTTGCTTCGAGTGAAATTTTCTTAATGTCCAATTTAAATTGCTTCTTTTTTCAGTCTCAGGCCATTGCTTTCTATTACATTACTATTAAGCACCTTAAGTAACTCCACTCTCTTTTGAAAAGGATGAAATTGACTTGTGATTTTCATCTGAGAATGTGGCCTCATTTTTGAAGACCAGGGCTTTTAAACACTTGAAAACCAGAGAGAATTTCCTGCTTCTTTTTACAAAAGAATATTCCAAGTGTATTTTTAATCAGCTGAGCAACAGTTCCTGGAATTGATAACAAAGAACCTAGACTGCACTATAGACCTGGTGTTTCTTTTAACAACGCTGGTGGAGAAGGATGCACATGCATATTTTTTCAGCAAATATGAACCAAATTAGCTGTGGGAATGAATTTTACACAAAAGGGAGACATTTGCACAGATAGAGGTGCTAAATGATTGACTTGCTCAAGAACCCAGGAGAATCAGCTGCAATCTCTGTACACAACAGAAACAAAACTTCCTGAATGAAAACTTTCGGGGTAGAAAAGGAGAAATATGGCCTTAAGTTGCCCCCACATTTAATCATCAGGTTCTTGTGCCATCCTTATGGTGGTGCTGGATCCTTCAGCAAGAAACATGATTCGGAACTTCACGGTAAGCTGTCCTATTTTGAATTCCAGGAATTCTAATCTCTTTGCCTCACCTTCTCCCTCTTCACCCTTTGCACACCCTCCCCCCATCCTATGTATATCTCTGCTCTGCCCCTCAAAGAGTGAGGTATCGAGCATTCAAAAGTGGCCCTTTGCACAGGTTGCTATCTAGCCAAAGCAGGCTACTTGTGCTTCATCTGCACACACAGATACTTATGAATGTCTGCCACGTTTGTGCCTTGATTGAACACCATATCCAATTTTGGGGCTTGCCTCTATTCACATTTCTGCCTCCTCCTGTGTGTTTGATATCAGACCTCTTCCCTCTTCCTTTATTCCAGTTCTGAGTGTAAAGTGGAATAAAGCGGTAAAACAAAACCAATGAAAGAATGGACATAAACTCAAAGCGTTTCCTGAGCTGCTGCAGTCGGGGGGTAGTGATGTGGTCTTAGAAGATGAATCCTTGTGATTGGGAAAGTATTGCTCAGTAGAGGAGTGGGTTCTCTGATAGAGATTAATCAGGGAGTGATTTTTCTCTACAGAAGAATATCAGGTGCTTTTCACCCCCACTGTGTACACAATGCCAAGAACAGCAGAGAAAGCAGCTCAAAGAGTGAACGACCCTGGCCATTGATGACACATAATAGCAGCGAATCCTTTTGTAGAGAAGACTGGAATGACCCCACTGAAAGAAGGCGATAAAGAATTGAACTTGAAACAACTGTGAAGCTGAAAACTATTGGAAAATAAGTTCAAAGTCTGAAAGAGAACAATTCTGTTAGTAGAGAGTTTTGGATGGACTAACAGACGAAGCAAAGATTTCTGGTTTTGTGAAAAAGAAGTGGCATACAGAAGGGTACAGTGAAAAAATAAACACTCACTGTTTTTTCAAAAGGGGGGATTAGGAAGGGGCTATCAGTACTGCATATCATGTCAGCACAGAATATATTGTAGACTGAGCCCTCCAATTTTGTCTCTGATTTTATTTCAGTCACTATTAGTTTTACCCTGGGAGTTTACAGTGACCATCTAGAAACAAAAAGAAGACATAGACTTGGCAAGATTTGTGTGTATGCAATGGGATTATTAACTGTTAGGCATTGAGAGCTAGAACTTATTTCTGACTTTTTCCAATAGTGCTAATAGTAGCAGGAGTTCTCTGTCTTTACTATTGTGTTCATCTCTGGTTTCTGAAGAGAATGTTTCAAGTCTCTCCTATCCATTTAAGACTCACATCTCTTTATGAACAACAGTTGAAATCATGCTACCGCTCATTCGAAATCTTCTGAAACTCGGCTTGGTTGCCTGTGAACTCCTGACTGGCTCTAAAGGTCATGCACTCCAGCCCACCTTGACCTTCCCAGCACCTCCCCACCTTCTTTACTCTAGTCACCACCTGCTCCAAATAACCTGAATGATAGTTCATGTGTCCCTTGGTTTCTTTTCTCTTTCAGGCATATCTCAGATGGAAGTGGGACTCGCTCACCCTTGTGTCTTGTTGCCCAAATACAATCTACACAATAGGGCTAGGTAGAAACCTCAGCAAACCGCATAACAGACTCCACCTGTTCCTCTTCTAAAGTCTCATTTTAGGTGTATTTTGCACAAAACCATCACTAATTTTCCATTTTTTCCAGTTGTGTACTGTTATAATTTATTCTTGTAACTCAAACTTAAGCAAGGATTCCATAGACTGTGGTATGATTGCTTAAAATGAGTAAGTATATCATGAAATCTTTTTTGAGAATGAATGCACGAATCACTCCTATTCTCTTTTACACTCATACAGAAGCAAAAGTTGTCATTAGCAATAACTATTTCTATAGATCTATATAACTGCTACTATAATGTCAGATATAAATCAAGTCCATCAACATCAAGAATTACCAAAAAAAAGAAGTGCAGAGGTTTTGAATTTTGGTTTTTAGTTATTATCTTTCAGACTCCCCCATTCATGGAGGAAATAGTATACAGCAGAAGCAGTTACCAAAATAATGTCCCAGTTGAATCAGTGTTTTGATATGGTATTGATGTAGCACAGAGTGTATAAAACATAAACTCTACTTGATTTCATTTTAGGACTGATGAAATTTGCTCTCATAGTACTAGTCCTCTGATAGCTTCTGTTAAAAATGGTATTTCAGTTGAGAAATTCTGCAAATAATGTCTTTCTCTTAGAAATGCATAATATGAATGACAGTAAAAGTTTCCAGAAATCAGATAGCTTTTAAAGAGATTCCTTAACCTTCATTAACCTTATCTCCCAATTTTAATTGTCCTTGGGACATTTCTTTGAAAATGTCTCAAGGAGAGTCTTTCGTGGAAAAGTGTAGTAACTACTATTATATTACTTGGATAGAAAAATTCAAAAGATTTGTTTTGACTCTGTAGGGTGCAACATTTTATTTTTGGTGTGTAAACGATCAAGCTGCCTGTGAAGGAAAATGCCAGGGACAGTTGATGGGTAGACTGGCATCTCTCTCCTCAGTGTGGACCTGTGTGGCCAGACTCCAGGTAACAGGAGGACAGGAATATGAAAGCATTTCAGCACATGCTGGCTGGGGCAAAAGTGGAGGTAAAGTCTAAGTAAGCATTTATTACATCCCAGAAGTCATTTCTGCTGAAGCAATTTTCCCCTCATGAATTTGCTTTGTCCTTCCAAAGTCTCTTATAAAGCATCTCTGGCACACTGTATCCCACTTACTTTGTTTTAATGATGTATAACTTCACTCTAAATCCTCCAACTGTACTTATAATTAGTTACATAATTCCATTTCCATAATGTTGTATAACACACTCTCTTATTCCACCCCACATCCTGTGGAACTATATTAAAACAATAAAATAATTATGACTGAAATTCATCCATTCAAGAACAGTTAGTTCCAACTATCACAGAATAACCAAATGCATTATGAAAGTTTCAATCTAAGTGCTTTAAATTTATTTGTATTCTTAGTTTGAATGGTGCCATATAATTAGGATATAATCAAGTATGCAATAAAAGCTTGCTGAATAAGTGAATGCATAACTCACTTTTGTTCTCTCTTATCCTCCCATAGAGGTGGAGGGGCATTAGGATGGCTGGATCTTTCTCTGAAGGTATGCATCTACATGTTTCTTTATAAGCATGTAAACTGAAGAATTTAAAAATGTGGCTGTTATGAGTTATTAACCAACATGAAGTAAGTGAATATTTTCCTGACAATAAATCAATTCTGAAAATGCTTCACTAATAAAAATCTCCCTCCATTTCAAATATTCTAACATAAAAAATATAAGCACAACATAAGATACAGAAGAGCATAATGCTGGATCTAAGTATTTAGTGAAAGTGAGAAGGAGCTTCAGCCTGACACGGCATCTGAATAGTTCTATGCAATAAAAATAAAAGATCTAAATATAAAGGAGTATAGTATATTCAGTGGCCAGAGAGAAAGGAGGCCTGTCTTTTTACTACTGTGTATGTTTCATATGCATTGTAAAGAAGCATCAGTTGTTCTAAGAACTATTAAAGAAAATATAAAAATTTCTCTGATCTCTATGAAAAATATAAATGTTCAGACTCATTTGAATTCTTGAGTTTGGGATCTCTGCCAAAACCAAAAGGCTAAGTGGAGAATACCTATTTGAAATCAATCTATACTGGTTAGCCCCCTTCCTTCCATTAGGGGAAGATATTAATTGTCCAAACACACTGCTCCTCAGAGAAGATACTGGTTTAAGAGCTACTCAACGTACTGCCTTAATGACTCAATAAAAAATGTTGCATCCTTTTTTTTTTTAAATAACATTTCATGGTTAGGACTGCTTTATGATGAGGAAATCAGTAGATTGGATTTTGAAAAAGTGGGACAGATTTCACAAGGAATGAAACTACTGAGAATGCATGTCAAAGTTCCCTTTTAAAGGAATAACAATAGTATAAAATAAGAAAGATAATCTGTTATGTGGTGTTTTAGGCTAGTCGTTGAATACTCTCTTCTGCTAAATAGTATGAAAATGGAAAAATCTAGGATGGAAAATGTGATCATATGAAAAATAATGGGAATTACTGAGATATAGTTACCATAGCCCTTTCCATGGTAATAGTGGTTTTTAGCCAGCGACTACAAAATACAAAACTATTAGTCATTGTATTGTGATAGCAAAGTGAAGGCTGTGAGGTTTTATTGTCCTATTAAATATCTCCCAAAAGGGCCAAAGCTGAGAGTCTGAGCACTATTATTATTTTTCAAAGGTTGTCATAAATCAATCTTACCTGCAGAGTCCACAGGGCATTAAATGTTTGAGGATTAGAATAATTTTCTCTTAAATGTTTTTGCTAATGTTCTGGGCTTCTGTTACCAAAGATATAATTGCTCTATCTTATTTTAAATTAATCAGGGCAAATATCAACACCCTTGGATTTCTGATTCACTGTCAACACTTAAGGCATTTGAAATTATGTGACATGATATGGTTGATGCATTCAGACCATGCCTTTCTAATTTCACTTTCAATAAAGGTAAGTGGTGGAACTCAAGTGAAGGTTTGGTGCTGAGCTGTTGTTACCAGAAACACTCCAGCGTTCATAGTTAGGGAAGTATAGTGACCTGCTTTTAATGACCCTAAAACTAAAAGCCAGGTATACATTTCAGAAATGTGGTATCACTGGATGGATGAATAGATGCATCTGATGTCCAGGACCCTTTTACTGTAACCCAGTTGGCTGTTTCCCTACAACCACTTCCAACAATACTGCCTGGTCACAGATGATTAAGTATGTTTTTTATGCATTAGTTGTGAAGTTGTGCTCAAACAGTTGGGGAGACACAGAGGAAACATTGGCATCGAGAGTGAATCAAACTTGTGGTAAAAACATGACCTTCCTCCATAAGGTCAAATAGTTTTATTTTGATTAAACACTACAATACAGTATATATCCATTAAAAAAAGAAAACTCTATAGTGTATATAAATTATTCCTTCCATTCATCAATTCTCTTCTTTTGCATTACAGCTTTGGTACAAGGTGATTTCAGTATATAATTTTTAAATACTTTAGCATCACAAACTCAACACAAAGTACAAAACTAATAATCCAAATAAGGGATATTATAATCTACACAGTGGTATTCAGTGGTAGGAGAAAATCTTACCTTGATGAATTCATGTCACTAGCTAAGCTATAAAGGCATACCTAGCAGACATGACAGAAATATGCACCATTAACCAGCTAACATGTGTATTAGTCTTTGCTTTGTACAGAATACCAGCAGCATACATTTGAGCAATGAGTGAATACTTAAGTCCTTAGCCAGTTTTCCCACCTTGCTCCTCTTCCCTTCCAGGCATTCATCATAGCTGAAGACCTGTACCTTAACCAGAGCTCTCAGAATTTGACCTGCCACCCAGCATTGCTCATACTTGTACAGTTTGTCCTGCAGCTGGCTGACATCACCGGGACAGTGCTGGAGGGGCAGTGTGGACCAATCAGCCTAACATTGTTCTGAGGGGTCGGCGGTGTGACATTGCAGTACACAGGTATTCCAGTAGCTGGGAGTGACCCTTGACCCGCCTGGTTAGATAGCATGATTGGCTGTTGGTATGACTGCTGGGGCAGTCCTTGAGAACCTTGGGTCATTGGCACCTGTAGGAGACACGAGAGAACCTCACATCAGGACGTTATTTTCTTTTCCCCTTAAATGGTTTCATATCAAACAACAACACACCGCACACGCACCATGCATGCATCACGCAGCACCAGCAGGCTAAGAGAGAGGACCTGCTGCGCCTTGTTGGTTAGCTCCCTGCCTGGGGCTTGAACTCAGACCCACTGTGGTGCGAGCACAGAGCCTTAGCCTACAAGGCTATCTGGGAGGCTGCACCGCGCACGCACCAAGCACAGCTCCGCGCAAGCCCCCGCACTCACCGTGCAATAGGTAGAGGCAGCAGGAGCAGGCTGAGAGACCCTGCTAGCACTCAGGCCGCAGTGCTAAGAGTACAGATCCTTAGTACCTTAGGCCATCTTGAAAGCTGCGCCACGCATGCGTAGCCCCTGCGATGCTCGAGCGCCGCCCACATGTCGCACACCAGGCGCGCATGCGCCACGCATGCGCCGCCCACACGGTGATCACATGCCACCAGTGTGGAGAGTACGTGCTGCGCAAGGACCACCCACGTGCCACCCTTGCTCAACTGAACCATGTGGCTTAGGTCCCTGACCGAAACGTGAACTCAAGCTGAGTTAGTGAGACCACTGGGCTTTAGTCCCTTAGGCCATGGGGGAAGCTGAAACTTTCCAGTCAGGAATAGATATTAAATAGAGAACCTGATGCAAATAAGGACCACCAGTGCCTGAAAATAGGCTCTTAGGACCAGATCAGCTAAATTAGCTAAGAAAAGCATTTCGCTCTTTCTTCCAACTTTCAGGTTATTTCAGGATGTCAAACACAAAAAGGGGTGCATTTTCAATGTAGGCTTAGCTTGGAAAATGCAACTGCTTGTCCCAGGAATTCCTTTGTTTGAAGAAGTGTGAACCTCTAACCCTAGTACAACGTAACCCAAGGATATCTCAATAAAAATTTAATATAAAAAAGGAATTTGGTGTTTTTTTTCCCAGTAAACAAACTTTCAATAGAATGCGCAATGGTCTTCATGAATAGAACTTTAAAGAATTTTGCTCCATGAATAGAAAATGTATGTGGGACCAAATTTAACACAGCAGTCAAAAGTATAAAAGGCACAGGAAGCATATCTTTCCCCTTTCCTACTAATTTAAAGTCGGCTATCTATTGCCTATGGTCAAAATGGGAGGGTAAAGCGCAAGGGTGTATTGTGGTGGAAGAACTATGGAGACTCTACCTGAGGGGAGAAATCAAATATTGTACAAAAATAAATTATGTAAGAAAATCTGAATTTTAAAAACACCATCTAATAGTAGCTAAGCCTAGCACCCACCATTGCTACTCTATTGCACAATTTGCAAAGCTGCTCATATGTACCTGATAAGAAGACATTGTTGGGTAGGGGACCATCACACTCTGCACCGGAGTTCCCTGCTGGTTGCTCATCACACTCTGATTCTGAGGTGGCTGCTGCACTCCCATTAGGCCTTGAAACCCCTGTTGACCAGACAAAACCGGCTGGTAACCTGCAAACAACAAACAAAAACCGCTTTTGAATTGGTTGTAGCAGGAAGAACCCAGGGAGAAGAGATATTTCATAGGGTAAGAGCATGTGTTCACAAGGCAGATTTTAGGCATCGCCATCTCCATGTGGGGACTGTGCGATCCAGAAAATTTATTTTTAGAAAGGCTTCTAAAAGTGGATGCGATCATGGTCCCAAAATGCCCAGTGATACTTGCACTGTCAAGCAGAATGTCCAACAGGTATGCTGTGATGATGCTAGATTCTTCATGACACAAAGACCGGGGTCTCTACTGAAGTCTGCTGATTGCTAACAACCGTGACCTGTGCATTTTTCTTTATAATTTGTTCTTCTCCAAATACTGACACTGAAGTTTTATTCCTCTTCAGATTCACTCATTCTCTTACTATTTCACCTTTTTAATTGAAGCCACTTCACACAGATATCACTAGTCTATTAATTTTGCAAAAATTCCATTTTTCATATCCTAGTGAACAAAAGGAAGGATTCACTACCCCAAGTAATTCAATGTCCATTGACTTAGACAAAAGGCCACAGCAAGTAAAAGACATGACAAACTTTCTTTCTTTCTTGCCACTAGTTCCCAAGAGAAAGTTCTGCTAAAACACCAAATGACCAGATACATATAATACAGGGTACAGCAATTAAGAAATCTGTTTGGCTTCTGGGTTGGTGGGAATTATAAGTGCACTAGAATTTACACATTCTAATTATTTTCACTGCACCACAGCAAGGGGTTTAATATGCATTCTTAAACAAAAGTGAATTGTTCATATATATCTTGGAAAAGAAGTTCTGATTTAGCTAAAGATGACATGATGGTAGACAAACACTTCGTGTTATAAAATAAGGCGCTTTCAGAATTCATATTAACTATACAGAATAACTGGATTATAGTCTTCATACAATTTTGAGACAAAAATTTTTAAAATCCTACATTTTATAACATAAACCCTCAGCTCACTTACATCCATATCTAAAAATTGGAATGTAGGGTAAACAAATTCCTAATAAGCATTACTGAGTGCATTGGAGAGCTTCAACTGTACAGAGGAACAATAGCATTCTATAGTCTTTACAGGAGACACTACTTTGCTGTCTTCACGTACGGTCACGTACGGTCAATAGGGAAACTTGACTTGCAAGTAGTAGCTGAGTGAGGTCAACCCAGTTCATCAAAGGAGATTGAAAAATGGTGCAGTCAATTTGGAACACCTTAGAGAGCAAGGTTAGTGGGAAAGTCAGGAAGGGAGCCTGGCTGAGGCTTGCAAATGGGGCCTACGGCAAGTATGTGCTTTTTTTTTTTTTTTTTCATTTTTAAAAATTATTTATTTATTTATGCATATAAGAACTGGGGTACAGCCCAGCAGTGTGAGGAGTGGGGGTGAGAAGATTTGCAGAGACAGAGTCAAGTATGTGCTTTTTAGCCTTTTAGCCTTTGGATCGGTCCCATTGCTCACCCACACATTACTCACCCTCTATCAGCTTTATAGTGGTCTTAGCTTACTTAAAACATTTGTAAAGACACCACACATTAAAATATAATTAAGGGTAATGGCCACCTTCCCGGCAGCTACATTTTGTTCACAGTGCAATTAAACTCTTCCTTTGACACACTCAGTTGGTCTGTTTAAGACTAGTCACATCAACTTAGAGGCCTGCCTGCGTACCTGTAAAAAGTGTTTAGTTTTTACGAGGAACAAAACATGGTATTTGGGAACAAGAAATTCTCCAAAAGCTCATTCACTGTCCTCATACCCTCCCAGAAAGTTATATACAGAGGCATTTTGTAGTATTACAAATTGTTTTCTACCATTTACCATTCCCAAGATCTTCCCCTCCAATATTCACTGCTGCTGAAAATTATTTTTCTCTCTGTTTTATTACGGCATATTGCTAACTCCATCAAATTCATTAGCACAAATTGCTATATATGGAGGAAAATATCAATATTTTGGCAAATGGTAGAAAACACATAGCCAACAGTTTTCCTTGCCATTTAGTTTCATAGCAAATACCAGCAAGGGGAATGCATTCTCAAGTCCTTGCAATGGTACATATAACAGAACCTTACTTCTGGTTGAAGATTCGGAGTGCAGGTTGAAGAAGAGTGCTATGCCTTTAAGATTTTTACTTATATTGGGTAATATACTGAAAGCCCAGCTGGCCTCAATGGACCTTTTGAAGAATACACACATCTACGGTATAAACAAAAGGGGAGAGAAGGAGGGGAAGAGAGGCAGTAGCCTTGCCTCTGGAAATTATTTATGTATTTGCCCACTGAATCCTTCCACCTTTCACAGTCATCTTCAAAATGACTGTTTCACAGAGCCTGCTCAAAAATAGATTGAGGTGGCCTCTGAGAGATTTATTTATTACACCAGCTCTAAACTAAAATTGGGGTGAAGGCAAAATAAGTCTTATGATAATAGAGCTGTTAAGACATACAAAAACCAGCATGTCTTGGTAGAACAAGGAAGCAAACATCAAATAGTATTCAGGGAGAGAAAAAGACGAGGTTGGGCGATTTCATGCCAATAAAGGCGCAGAGCCTGAGACCAGGATTTATCTTAGCTGAGAGCACAGACAGAGTCACACCACAGCTTCTCCCCCTCCCCAGCTCTCCTCTGCTGATGATTTGTGAACTTTAATATTCAGTTATGCATAGCAGTGGGTTACCAGCTCTGCACTGGAGTTCCCACAGCAAACACACTGAAGGCAAATAAGGATTTATGTAGGGAGTGAATAATGCTTTATATTTCAAAATGAAAACTTAAGTATAAGGAAAGCCCAATTTATATTCATGAATCTCATTCATTTCTCAATTTGCTCTCTAGGCAAGACATTTACACCTGGAATGGTTTAATTGGAGGTGCCCATTTCTTTAAATGATGTTACCAAGGTAGGTAGCAGATAGCTCCTTAAGACAGGAGGCTATTTGGAATGGGAATCAAGAGTTCTGGTCCAGGAAGAGACAAACAGACGTGTGCTAGCTGTGCCCTAAGGATGAACTAGCCGTGTCATGTGGGCCTGGGGACATGACACGCTGCAAGGCAGACAGGGCAGCCCTGGTCCAACCTGGTCATCTCATTTATTCAAATGAGGAATGTGTTTGTTTGTCAGTGCTTTGCTGTGAAATGATCAGTGTTTCAGATTTACTGAGGATTAGCAAAATATAAACCATCTTACTAAACAACTTCAGGAACAGCAAGGACAGCATCTGCCCTGTAGGTCTGCTACGGAGTTCGTAAAGACGTGAGCTGTTCTTCTCATTTGCGAATTCAATTTTCCATTCAGAGGTGTTACTTTATGAAGGTGAGAAAGTTAGGAATGGACAAATGCTTCCTAGCAAATGAAAGTATGTAGTCTGTTAAAATAGAGGGATTGAGAGATTTAATAGTCTGGATCTTATAAGTATAAAAATTTAATAGTGTTTCTATGAAACTGCAACAATTACTGATTATTTGCAATTGAAGGATAATTCATTAATAATCTGGGTAG
Organism: Galemys pyrenaicus; assembly: GCA_019455555.1. NCBI lineage: Eukaryota > Metazoa > Chordata > Mammalia > Eulipotyphla > Talpidae > Galemys > Galemys pyrenaicus. The sequence continues at coordinate 3,749,154 of JAGFMF010011466.1, read as the reverse complement.
GAAATGTTTTCCTTGATACACACAAGTATGAAAAATCAGAACATAAATGGGTTAAGGATTATAAATAGGCTTGATTGTAACTGATATTATTTTAACTCTCATTTGAGTACTTTGTCACAGATCCAGTATTTGGAAATGAATGAAATGATCACATAGTAACTAAATTCTCAGGTTTTGTTGCCTGGCTTTTGCTGTTTGTTACTGAGGTTGAAGATGGGGGAGGAAATAGCTGAGAGGGCAAATATATATAAAATAAATTGACTGAGAAGTTAATCACTTCTCACTGCTTTCACCAGCCAAGCAAGAATAAGTTACATGTTAAGTTTATTGAATTAAGTATTCTTAATAAGGTAGATGTCTTTTTGATAATTTAAATTAATAAATCTGCTTAATAGAAAGATCAGGTATCTTGGTACAAATATTTCTCAGAGTTCCTAAGGAACAAACTAGCTATTTGATTATGCATCTTGAATTTTCTGTTTGTAACTCTGAGATGCAGTTCCAATAGTTCAGCTGTGCCATGGTTGGGGAAGAACAGGAAGAAGAAAAATACTTAACCAGGACTAGCTTCTCCCTTTACTGAATTTTTATAGTTCAAGCATTGTGTCACTTTCCAAATATTGGTTTACTTCTCTTTCTTGCCTTCTGATTGCTTCTACACTTTCATCTTTGACGATTTTCCACTATAAACTAGCTAACTAAATATATTTGTTGATCATTTATTCCAAACAGTAAATTAAATGCTTTCACATATTATCACAAAAAGCTTGAGAGGCAATCACTATTAAACTTTTTACAACAGAAAAAAACAAAACAAAACAAAAACTGTGACTTAGAGAGTTGTAAGAATATATTAGGTCAGGAGGAGGGAACTCTAGAATTTAAGTTGTAGTTTCCTGACTTCATCATACTTTGCTTTTACTCACTAAATTATAGTACTATTTATTACACATTCTTCCTACTCTCACAGCCTAACATAACCTCTTTAGTGTGGCAAGTACTCAATGGATATTTATTGCATTAAATATTTTTTCAATAGTTAATACAACTAAGTAAAATGAGGACAAGAGCTGTGATCCAGTTTGCTGAACAAGATCTTGCTCTTCTCAAAGAAAGGAAATCAAAAGTAAAGCATAATCACTGTGTCAAATCTGCTAATACCACTCAATGGCATGGACAGGTCTGTTAGGTAACTGGACAAGAGAGTACGGTGGAGGTTAGTCAAAAGGATTCTAGTTCCTTCATTAGTTTCCAGCTAGCTGTCACTAGTTTTCAATTACCAGGACCATTCAAATAATGCATCTTCCCACAATCTTTAAAGACTTTGTATCTTCACTCTGGAGTGTTTTCTCAAAATGATTTTTATAAGTCAATTTTTGTCATTTCACTCTTTCTGGCAATGGACTGTCCCTAGGAAATCACTGGGCCTTAGGAAACAAAAACAGTAGGGTTTGAAAGATAAATATAGATAAGAGAAAGAAGGATATGGTAAGACAGCCTAGGGCTGGGAGAAATCAAGACTGCCCAGGTTCTTAGTCATGGCTGTACTTCTGGAGTTGGTAGACTGCAACCACTATGCTTTCTAAGTCTATGAAAACTGGATTTGTTTCTGACTTTCACTTTGTTACTTTAGCACTCCTCTAAGACAAGAGGTCCATTCAGGCTTCATCCACCATCACACTTTGGAAGGCTTTGAGGGGGAGAACAGGTGAACAGTGTGCAAGGTTATCTGAAAGGTTATCTCTAAGGTTATCTGAAAGAAGAAACACAGCTGATGCCACAGCGAGGTGGATTTTGTGGTGGTGGTGGTGGGGGGGCGGTGCTCTGCCAACCTCATGTAGAGTGGAAGATGGACTGAATGGTTATGTGGACGAGGCCTCTCAGAACCGTGGGTTCCCTGGGCACTCAGGAACCCATCTGATTTCACTTGCCTTTACAAGTACTGCATAGCCCAGACATCTATTGGGTGACAAATGAAGTTGGATCAACTTTGCAAAGCAAGATATGAATCTTTTAAAGCAATTTTGACTAGATACCAACATCCCAATTTACATGATCTAAAACCCTAAGTACAAGTTATTGAATAAGAAAACAGTGTAGGTTCAATTAGAAAACATTTCATCTGAAAACATCAAAAAATTAAAACATAGGGTAATAATGCATAGACTATAAATCATAATCACACAGTGCTCTGGTAATATATATATATATATATATATATATATATATATATATATATAAAGTAAAATAGCATTAACTGATTTAAAAAAAAAGAAGTCCTAAAAATTCAAAAAGGGAAGTATAAAAAATTGCTTTTATTTTTCTTTCATGCTTGGGAAACCTAGTATGACTTCTTTCATCTTGTGTACCTCTGCCTTGTTTACGGACAGTCTCTGTGTCTATCCTCTTTCTTTTCTTCACCATTTATTATTCAATGGTTATAATTCCTCAGGAGCATGGTGCAAAATAACCCGAAGGGAGCCTGCATGAGAATGGAGGTAACGCAATACACATCCATGAAGGCCAGTCCATCCTAATGAATCTGAGGAAAGCTGTGACAAGCCCTAAGTGGAACTCTGCTTTCTGAAGCACTAGTTTTTCTTTGTACTTGCTCTTTTGCTCATTAGCTTTCATACTGCACAGAGCGTAATTCTTAAAAGCCTCTTTACTGTCCCCTGAGAACATCCACGCATGGGTCATTTTCTAATGGTGGTACACATCAGATGAACCCTCCTATTACTGCGAGCTCGGGGGCTTCTTCCCTGCAATTATACCATCCTGATCCATGTTATCGCAACTACAAAGCTGGTTTTCTTTCTCTCCCTCTCTCTCTCTTTTTTTAAATCAGGGCAAACATGAGAGACATTGTTAAATGACTAGAGAAATGGATCATGCACGGAATTTCAATGAATGCCTCCGAGGGAAGCTAGCATTGAATTCCACTTTAAATGGAAGAGGCTGTCATATTATTGAAGTAATTCTCTGAACTTTCCTGGCCCATAGTGCTGTGCTGACAGCTAGAGAGCTTCAACAACACAAGGGGAGAAAAGCTTCATGAAAGACTCACAAACGTTTTACTTTCTTAATGAGGTTGTGTGGCTTAGAACATGGCTTTTCAGTATTTTTGCCCCTCCACTAGTGTTAACTATGGACGTACTTAAAGCCAGCCTGGGTGGCAGAAAACTGCCCTGGGCAAAGGTAAGGTGCTCTTTTTCCAGACTGCTTGGGGCAAAGTCAAGATGGAAGTGGCTTTAATCACTATTCCCATAAAAACATTCCCCTCAGGGATACTTTCATTGATGAATTGTGGTTGATTAGTTGACTACACTAGGATAATCATGAGGTCAAAAGTTATGGGATCAAAACTCTGTTGTAATCCAATGGCTGTCACTGTCATGGAACTTCAGGGTAGAACTAGCCAACTATTTTGAAAATAAATGTTATACTCACAGACTTAATCTGTAAAAATCCACCCATCACTACAACTTGGAAAAAATATCACATAAGCAACTAATGGTGAATCAAAAGTGACCTATTTCTATACATTATCTTTCCAAAGTATGCAAAGATAACTATCTTCTTTTGTTCATTTCTAGATTGGTATAGTTCTGACCCAAAAAGTTTCTAGTGGTAGATGTAGTAATGTTATCATTTTGTTGGTAAAGTCTATTGGGCGACAAGCACCAATCTAGGGTAGAGAAAATGAAGACATGAACTCATGAAGGGTGGTCAAATGGAGATAAGGGGTTCACTGGTCAGATACATAGGATGTGAACCATCAGAAAGGGGCACCTAGGAATTAATGTCATCTATTGGTGGACATGAACATGGATGACCTGATTATACCATAATCATGAATATTCATCAATAACCAGAATACTTGACTCCTCAAAAAACAAAATCCATGATTTATAATACTTGATGATTTTCCTGGAGTGAATATCCCCACCATGGCCAGTTTCAAAGTACAATAGCTTACAACCAACCAGTAAGATTCCTGACTTTAAACGGTTGCTCTTCTGAATCAAAGGAAAAATAAAAAAAGATTGTGCTAGCATACCACTGACCTAAATTCAATGCCAGGCAGTCAAATTTTCAGTTCACTTCAATTTTGTTCTTTTTATCCTTCCTTTTCAAGCCTTGTTAACTGTTCTTTGATATTTGGTGTAAGAACGCGGGAGCCATTCACATGTTAGAAACTTGCAGAGCACTGGGCTAGCACTAGGGTAGGAGTGTGCCTCAGACTCTAGGGTAGCTGAAGAGGTAAAGTGACTTCTGGTGTGAGTGAGAAATTGAGAAGCATGTAGTAGAAATCTTCCAGAAAATCAGTTTGAACCTAGCATCAGAAGCAAATGAGTAGGTGTTTGCTAACGAGGTGGCCAGAAGTGGGGAGAAAGGTGGTATAAACATGATGACCGATGTGAAAAGTCCAGAGAGATGAAAACTATGTTCAAGGATTCTACGTATTTAGAGGTGGTAACAGGTTAGAAATTGGGAGGTAGCACAGGAGGGTAGCAAGGGAGCTGGGTGTAAATCTTGGGGCCTTGAAAAATGTTTGTGACTCCAGAATTTCATGATGAAAGGTTGATGATACATTCTAAGGTTTATAAGCAAAATGATAAAATGATGGATAGCCATTTCAAAAGATTCTTCAGGAATCAACGAGGGGGTACATAACTGGAGGTAGGGAGTCTACTGTAGGGTCATAACTGACTCAAGACATGAACTAAACTTGCTATGGAAGCAATGGAGAGAAGGGACACATCCGAATTTTACTAGGCAGTCAACTGTCAGAAACTGGCATTTATGAACAGTAAATGGGGATGTTAGAAAGATAGTAGAAGTTGGGAATGACAGAAAAGAAAAATCCAAAGTTCTGATTTGGATAAGGGAGTTGACTGTATGCCTTACCTGTCAATACAAAAGAGACAAGTACATGGAGATCATCAGTAAACCCACTAGCTAAAGGGTTCTGGAACTCAGGCAATGCCTTCAGAGGTGCAGATTTGGAAGTTGTCAAGACACAGTTGCTTCTAGAGACAATATATTTATAAGAGGGTATAGGTTGAATAGACAATCAAGATGGAACCCTAAAGCACTATATTATTCAAATATTGTCCTAAGGAAATGCAAGGTCAATAGAAGAATGTGAAATGGTAGGAAAATTAGAAAAAGGACCTTAAGAGAATGGCATCAAGGGAAAAATGGGAGAGGAAATTTCAAGAAAGACAAACATGTAGGTGACTAAACTGTTAACACTACCAAGAAAGTAGACCCTGGCTTCCAAAGTATACTGGTGATCTTGACAAAAGAAAGACAGTGATGGGTAAGGTGGCCGGGTGGGAAGTAAGAGGAAGTACAGGGATTCCTTTGATGAGCCTGACAGTTAGACCAGTTAGACTAGGGGCATGACTGAGAGCTGAGTGGAGGGCGAGAGCAGGGCTTAGAGGTCACAAGAATTTTTGTTGTTAACATCAGGTGTGTGTGTGTGTGTGTGTGTGTGTGTGTGTGAGAGAGAGAGAGAGAGAGAGAGAGAGAGAGAGAGAGAGAGAGAGAGAGAGAGAGAGAGAATGTGTGTGTTGTGTATATATACTTTGGAAAAGGAAATAAAGGGAGAGAGATTCAACATCATAGACAAAATAAGAAAATCTATGGGCCTGTCATGATTCATAGCACATTAAAAATCAATGGACGCACACAACCAAGAAGGTTGGAACCTGAGTGTCAGAGTCTAATTTTTTCTCTCCGGACCATCTGAAAGCTTTCAGTGTCGCCTCCTCACTACTCTACACCTCATTTGATCAGGCAGTGAAGTGTCTTGGGTCTTTTATCTCTGCCAAATTGGTTGAAGACAAAGAGCTCAGAGTTTATGAGGAGACACAATAAAGGAAGGGTGCAGTAAACTTTGGGGGAGGATTATGGATATTTTCATGGTGTAGTGACATACATCTGATGAGATGTGAACCTGCACCCTTAAATCATATAGAGTGTCACATACCATGTGATCTCAACTAAAATAATGCCATAAAAATAATTTTAGGAAGGCAACAGAAGGTTTCCAAGTTAACTTCTGAAAAGAATCTGAAGGAAAGAGGACTTTATTTATGTTATGAATCTGGTAAATATCCTTTGACCCACATGAAATTGTAATTATTGAGGGATGTCTTGATTAAAGATGAACATGAAGCCCGTGATCCCCAAAACTCTCCATTCAAAATTAATCAACAAGGTCTACTGCTCAAGTAGATGATCAAATTAAATTTCCATGAAGAAACTGAACTGACATAAGATGTTTTCTGTTACACAGTAGAGACATTTTTTGAACACATACATGTCAAGGGGTAATGTTTCTAGGATCTAGTTGCTTCCTATTTTCCCTTACTATCCAGTGAGATATGATCAGTTTTACATTGTAGGATGTCAAAAAATTAAAAGGTCAGCTTGTTTACATTTAGTACAAGCCAAGAATGATTTACTGGTTCTATATCCTATAACATATAGGTCAAAAGCAAAACCCTACAAGTGAACTTAGTACACATTTATGTCTTTGCCTACAACCAACATTCCAAGGATAATTTGGGGATAGACAGTTATAAAGTCCTCATTCTAAAATTTAAGGAACATGATGTCTGAGTCCTTATTATTATATATTATCATCAATATTCCCACAGTAAAGCCTCTGGGTACCAGATGTCACAATTTTAAGCAACAATAAATAGATACTTTCTGTTCACATATATAAACAAATTCCAGCCTATCCTTGCTAGCAGCAATGGGAAATATATTTAATCTCACTGTGTAGCAAACTGTTATTTAAAGTGTTATTTTCATCTACTTCGAGACAATCAGAAATCTTCAGGTTTAGACACACAAGTGTGCTGATCTTTTTAGCTCACTGGAACTGGCGGCTCTGGTCAACACATCAATCTTATTTCACAACAATTAAGGTGAAAATGAAATGGAAGGATACGTGGTCTGTCCTCAAGTCTCTTTCATCATCCCTCCAGGTCAGGCTGTCTCCACCATGACAGAGCAGTTGCATTTTTTAATGGCCTACTCTACTCTAGGGTGGGAAGAGAGATGACTCAAATCCTTTACTCGCTACCTTTTCCCTTCAATCCAAGGCATTCAAGGGAAATACTTGAATACTTCTTCATGTTTAACTGCTTTATAAGCACCAAAGTGGAGCAAAAGTGTCTTAAAATAGTCACCTTGGTTGCCTGAGGTTCCTGTCAAGACTTCTGAGAAGCCCCCACACCATTCCATCCCCCACCTTGCTCAGCCAGCTCTGAACCCTCAGCCAGAGAGACCTCTGGGCTGATCCCCACTGCTGTCTTCAGTGTCCCAGACTGAAGGCCTGAGAAAGCCACAAAGGCCCTCAAGTTCTTGCCTTGCAGGTCACCAGGCTTCTCGCTCATCCTTACCCAGGGAGGCTTACATGCTAGCATCTCAGAGCTTCAAATTCTCACTGTTGGCCACTCAACCCTGCCTGTTTTCTGGTCCCCACTCTGTTTCCCTATTCCCCCTACTGGCTAGAGCTCATTCCCCTGAGTCAAAGGTACTCAGCATTAGCCTGTCTCAGATGAAGCTGGAGGACTAGATAAAACACACTTATCTGGACCCCCACTCCCAGAGGTTCTGATGCAGTAGGTTTGGGTTAGGATCTGAGAATGTGCATTTCTCGCAAGCTCTGAGGTAGATGTGAATATTGCTGGACTGGGAACCACTCTTTGAGAATCACAGCTGCTCCTGTCTCTCAGTACTTCTCCCTTGAATTCCTACTACTTAACCCACTCAGTATTTTCACTGTATGAGTGGGTGATGGGATGGGGAAAATCCCTCTGGCATGTCAGCCATCTCTCCCCTCTGACTTCATTTTCCTTGAATGTGTAGAATGGGGACCATCCTGGGGTGTCCTCTGTAGGACATATTTGGTGACTAAGCACCTGGTAACAACTAATAGGTGCCACTGTCCCTCCTTTGCCCTTTGCTCTTTCCACCTGTAATGGACTCAAATCTGTGTTATTACTTATGTAGGTCCTGCTTCCCAGGTAGATGATAGTCCTCTGGAAAAGGAAGCACATGCTCTCTATCTCCTTCTCAGCTCATATGCTACCTTCAGCTTGTTGACGATGTCGATAAAGAAACTGCCCTTGCTGTACTCGCCCTCTGAGAATCATGCACTGGGGCATAGAAGAAAATATGCCTCAAGTGGTGAACCAACACGTGGTGAGCAGGGGGGCCAGGGGATCAGGGGGCAACTGAGCCTCCCAGATCTTTCTCTGGGCTCTCCCTGGCATTCTGTCATGGTCTCGCCACTTCCGTACTCCCACTGCTCATCCTCCCATAGGCAGCCCCCAGCTCTGAGTGACCCCACCGTTAGAGCCCTGACCTCCATGCCTACACCCATGCTCCAGGAGTCCACAATCAGTCTCGTGTGCCTGCGCCCACGCTCCCAAGCACCTTGTGCATTAACATGGTCAAGGCTGCTGGTGATAGCCACAGAAACTTGTGGCTATCAATTCATTTACTCTGCAATACCCAAACACAAATACTTGAAGGAAAGAAGCGATGTACTCAGAACAGAGAACCCAAGTCCTGCAAAGGCATGAGGGTGGCAGAAGGGAAACAATTTGTCACCATCACAATAGAATAGAGTTTAGCAGATGTCAACTGTTTTCTCTTATTCCCTTTGACTCTGGGAAAAAGAAATTCATTCTAATAGCAAGTCAACAAGGAAGAGTACAGTTTTCTAATTGAACCTCTTATTATTGAGACAGGGGCAGAGATAGGCCCAAAAAGAGTGGGAAGAGGAAATCTAGGTGGGAGCTGAAAAAGGGAGTGGGAGAGGAAAGGGCAGCCACATCTGAAGAGATTATGTAGACATCTCAAATCTCCCTACTAGCATTTGGTGAGGCATCTGGGAAACCAAGCCTGGACTTTGTGATTTCGTGTGTTTTAGGCCACAACTAGCTGTGAGTTTGTGAACTGGTGGTGACACTCCCACTTGATTTAGCCTCAACCCACCTTTGACTTAAAAAAAAAAAAGCAAACAAGGAATCTCAACCTCACCTATTTTCCCTCGTGGAGCACACAGCTTATGCACTTTGATTTTATAAATCCCTCTGCGCTCTCATCAAGCCTCTAGTCATTCAACAAGACTGTGAACAATGAATCAGAGCTCTCCTGCTCTAATAAGCTCTGGGGATGAAGCTGAGGTGCAGAGGGTTGAGAAAGAACTCACCCAGGACCACACAGAATTTCTCATAACCTGGGGGCTAAGTCCTGTTTCCGCTGGTCACTCCACCAGGACAAACGCAATGATGTTTTCTGCAAGCAGGACAGACTGAACTACCAGAAGTCTGTTTCCCAAACATTCCCACTAAGGGATTGTTGTGTGATGTAGGTGAAGGCTCACGTGTGTTTCAGAACTGAACAAGAATGCCATTTCCTTTCCACATGTATCAGTCCTATTATGTTATTACTAAGAGCTTGGAGAATCCATGTTGGCTATGTGAACTAGAGCTCACCTAACTTATATGCAGTAGCTTCCAAAAGACTTTTAGGAAGAAAGAAGACATTAGGAAGAAAGAAGAAGACATTAGGAAGAAAGAAGAAGAATATAAGTGTTTTGTAGGTTCAAATAACTCATAATAAGTTGCAAAAGATGGTACCAAGCTATCTTGAAACTAGCAGCCTAACTGCATTTTATTTATTTTAAAAGATTTATTTATTTGTGCATACAAGAACTGGCGTACAGGCCAGAGGTGTGGGGGTGAGAGGCTCCACCAGAGACAGAGCAGGGAACAGAACAGGCAGATTAACTGAAATACACTACTGCGGGAACAGCAGGCAGGACAGGAGAGGTCTGCCGGGTCCCCTCCCCAGCCAACGGCAGGGATCGAACTCGTGCTGCAGTGGCTGTGGTTTGCTTCATAGTGCATTGCCAACCCACTGTGCCACCATTGCATTTTGACGTTTAGTGTAGATATGAGCAGTTTTGACCAATAGGCGACATTCTTAAGTGGTCACATAGCAGATATGCACAGTCCAGATTTGCCCAAACTGAACCAAGCAAACCAAACTTCCTGCTCCTTCACCCCAACTGACAGTAACATTTACTGCATGTCTCTTACTGCAGTGACTGAGCTAAGTACTTTGGGAATGCATCAGTTATTATTCTCATCTTACAGAGGATAAAAATGAAGCACAAGTCATCAACTGGATTGTTCTGGGCCACACAGCCTGGAAGTACCAGAATTAACATGGAGGCATACCGCTGACTTCTTTCCCACCACTTAGAAGTCATGGAAGGCAATAGAATTCCACTTACATGATTCATCTGAAAAACTATCAATAAAGAGATCATTGCTAAAGGTATTGGAAAGCTAAGAGACAACACATGAGGGAGGCACCCTATGTCTAGCAATAGCGGGGAACTGAGTTGTTCCCTAAGTATGAGCTTTAGGGGAGGAACCTGTGTTGTGGAAAGTCAGTAAGAGCTGAGAAGAGGTGTCATCTGTATAACCAAGGGCTTCCCAAGGGAGGAGGAGAAGACTGAAGAGACTGATCTTCCTCCCACACTCTCCCTCTGCCCTTCCATCTTTGGCTGAGGATGCTTCCATTAACAAACCCACCTCCAAGCCACAGGGCAAAGAAAGCTGAGTGCAGGGTTAGTGGGGTCAGAGAGAAGGATCGAGAGTAGCCACAGAGCCACACGATGGCTGGTGAGGCAAAAAGAACCTGCACATCCTTTCTACCCACAGGTCACAAGGAATGCATTCCTAAGCCAGTCACCTTTCTCTGGCCACTGCTACAATCTGTTCTCATGCACACTCTTAAAGAGTTGGGTAATCATTTTAGCAGAACCCCCTATTGGCCTGATAGATCTTTTTCTTTCTCTCAGAAAGCATCCTTTTTAACACCTGATAATATGTCAGACTATGCACTTAACATGACTGTTTTAGCAATTAAGTAAATGTTAACGCTCAAATTCATATATCCTTAGATATTAGGGCAGATAATTTAAATCTTTGCCCTAATGCTTGCCTTTCCATTTTGAGGAAATGGTAACATTGTAGGGAATTGATCATAATTTAGGAAGTACTATTAAGTAATGTTACTGTTTAAATATCCCGTAGGGCAAAAGAAAAAAAAAGTCAAATTATGATTCAATTCAAGCAGTACTACTCATTTTGTTGAATTTGACATTTTCCTTCGCTGACTGCAGAACCAGATGGCTGAGATCAAACGGATAACAATGGACAAAGAATATTTTAGGGGAAATGAAAAAGACAAAAGGAGGATCTAGTTTATTTTCACCATGACCCTAACTGATCCTGGCATTCCCAAGCACATTTGCTTTAGAAAATGCTTGCCTGTGAATTAGTATCAAGTTTAGTACATTTAGTCATAATTTTTTCCCAAGTATTTAAAGTGACTATCAACAAGATGAAATAGTACAAAGGAATACTTAAATGAGACTTTAAATTAGAATTCTGATGTGAAATCTAAGGAGTTTCTGCCTCCTAATGGAAAAATCACAGACCCCGTAATCAGACAGACAAAGGCTGATCATTAGCTCTTTCTCCCACTGGTTCTGTGACTTGAGGAAGTTATCTAATATCTTTGAACCTTTTTTTGGTTTGCCTATTAACTGGGCACTGATAATTCCAATTTCTAAGGGCTTTTGTGAAGGTCAAGTAGATACTGGGTAATGCAACTCATAAGTTTCTTAGCAACTAGCATTTGCTTTATGGTAACTGACATTTGTTTCCACCAAATGGAACTACGTAAATGGTCATTAATGAAGAATGAACTGGTTGATGATACTTCTAGGATAAATTCTAACCCCCCCAAAAGAAAAACCCTAGAACTGTTCCTCCTTGCTGCCAATGCTCAGACTTCAGTGTCCCAAATTTCCTCTGGGCTAGCAAACATCATTAACTGCCAGCCACTTGGATCCTGCAGGGATGACGCAGCGATTCTGACCATGAAGGCAGGCATGAAGTGGAAAGGTCAAGTGCATGACCCTTGGGGAGCAAATGTCCAGTAAGAATCATTTGAAAAGATAGGTGGGCCCTCCAAGCCTTGGAGGGGAATGCCAATTTCTAGCTTGTAGCTTTAGGATAGCCAGCTGGTTGAATTAGAGGTTCTACTCCATGTTTATCCTTAAAGACTCAAAAATGTGAGTTCCATTTAAGAAACAAACCCTGTTCCTCTCTGTCTCTTGTCTCCTAGTCAAAGCTCTGCTTTCATCTCACAAGGTTACATTTGCTCCCCCTGATCAGGATAAGAGGAGCTCTCCTTCATTTAAAACTCTCTCAGAGCTTGAGTCTGATCCCCAGCTAGGGAGGGGACCCAAATGGCACAGCAGACCTCTCCTGCCTCACCCACTGCTCCCCTCAGCAGTGTATTTCAGTTGATCTGCCTGTTCTGCCCCCCACTCTGTCTCTGGTGAATCCTCTCACCCCCTGCATCTCTGGCCTGTACCCCAGGTCTTGTATGCATAAATAAACAGAATCTTTAAACAAACAAACAAACTCCCTCCGAGCAATGGGGTGATAAGTGCACTCTAGGTTCAGGCAGGTAATTTTAAATCTTTTTTTCTGCTGACTTATTTAATGGAACCCCTATTGTCTTATGAAGATATAATACAAAGCAGCGCCTCCACCCCAGCTTCCTTCCCTTGTTGGTTGCACATGCTAAGGGTCTACTAGACTATTTCGATGCTTCCAGGCACCTATAACCCCTGAGGTCCATGCAGAGGAGCAATCTTCCATTTTACAAATACTTCTAACCTCACCATTTTGTACATATTTTTTTTGTGTGTGTGCAAGATGAAGCAACTGATTTTTCAGAAAAGTTTAATATTTTCAACAAATATTGATTATACTATTGTTCAAATGCAATATTCAATAATTTTCATTATATCTGTGGACCAATTTTACTTTTTCCCATTTAACAAGTGACACGATATGTTCCATTTACTTTCTTTTTTTTTTAAAAAGATTTTATTTATTTATGCATACAAGAGCTGAGGTATAGGCCAGAGGCGTGGGGGGAGGGGTGAGAGGACTCACCAGAGACAGAGTAGGGAGCAGAACAGGCAGATGTACTGAGATACACTGCTGAGGGGAGCAGTGGGTGAGGCAGGAGAGGTCTGCTGTGCCATGTGGGGCCCCTCCCTGGCTGGAGATCGATCGAACCCATGCTGCAGTAGCTGCAGAAGCCCCACAGAGTAGCACTCAACTCCTTGCACCACCAGGAAGACCCTCACTTACTTTCTATTGGCCTCTAAAAGGAAAAAAGTCATGATTTGTGAACAAATGTCTTTTGAAATGTTGGGCTTGGGAACCAAATTCATTTAAAAAAAATGGCTATTTCAGTTAAAGGCATGTTAAAGGAACAAAATACATTGAAAATATTTTTTAACTTGTTTGGAAAGGTTTTACTATATGCATTGAACATCAACTGGCTGGTTTTGATAATTTTTGTGTTTTGTTTCTAATTGATGAGATAAGACAAAAGGATTCATCTGCTCGCTGCAAGCACTTATCCACAAATACACCCTGTAGATTACAGATTGCCTCCATTCCTTCTAGAACAGAAACTCAAATTGGCTATAAATGTCACTATTTTCCTCTTTTAAACTTTGGAATATATTTTTTTTCCAATAACCTTTTTTGTTTAATATACATTCTATTAAAAAGTCACATAATAAAGATTAATATCTACCTCCTTATGTCTAACATTGCTTTTAAAAATAATGGAGGCAAGTTTTGCTTTTATAGATAGGGTGGCCATAAATGCCTGTTAGTGCCGATTGCTCTAGAGTAATTTTTTTTTTTTTAAGATTTATTTATACATACAAGAGCTGGGGTACAGAATCATGGGAGGCAAAAGGATTCACCAGAGACAGAGTGGGGAGCGGAACAGGCAGATGGACCGAAACACACTGCTGAGGGGAGCAGTGGGCAAGGCAGGAGAGGTCTGCCACACCATGTGGGTCCCCTCCCTGGCCGGTAGCAGGGATCGAACTCGTGCTGCAGTGGCTGTGGTTTGCTTCACAGTGTGTTGCTTAAACCACTGCGCCACCAGGGAGGCCCCGTGCTCTAGAGTAATTATAAATGGTCTTCCTTTTTACTCTTGAATGTGTATGGTCTCCAGATGATGATTTGTGTAGTCACTGTGTGTACGTACACACACATGCACATATATTTATACATAAAATCATGTGTGTTTTTGCACGTGAATGTATGTAATATATATGTAATATATACACACACGTTCTTTTTAAATAAAAACAGTGAAGATTTTATTGAAATGAATTTAGAGAACTGTTACTCTTTTTGTGCTGCCCATGAATTCCACATTATGTTCTATTTTTAAGTGAAGAACCAATGTGCATATAGCTAAACAATATATGACTTAGAATTAAAACTATTTCAGTTTGGCAGATGACTGGTTCAAAACAGCGCCAAAGGGCTGAGTGACTGAGTCAGACCATGTTGCTCCTCTAATCTAGCAGCCTTCCACTCAGAATGCCTCTCTAGAATTTTTCTGGGGGGAGGGAGTAGTTGAAGGAAGGAGGAGTGGAATGGTTATATCAATTGATATATTAATCTTAAAATCGACTAATGTTGTTTTGAACTACAGGAACTCCTGGAAACCCTTGACCCATGGTTTGGAATTTCCTATTTATTTTCCTCACTAATCTTTGAAAGGGGATAAGAGGGAAGAATAGGGACCAATAGGTTCCTATTGATCAAGGATGGGGACTTTTCATAGTTATAGAGAGCATAGATCACATTGAAAATTTAATGAGCATCTTCAAACTTTTTTCTAGTTAATTATCCCATGCACATGCAAGAAAAACATTTTGCAGAAAATTTCTCTGGTTTCAGAAATTCCAGAACTCAAGAAATCAAGAATTTTAAAGTCTGGTCTAGCAGGAAAGTGAGCCATTCTCACTCTTTATCATTAAATTATAACACAATTCAAATGAAGTCCAATATTCTTAATAGACTTCTCCAGGAATATCCTAAGTATTAAAAAGAAATGGAAGAGAAGGGAGGGAGGAGGGAGCGAGTGAGGAGTAAGGGAGGCAAAGATAGGGAGGGAGGAGGGAGAGAGGGAGGGAGGGTTTGAAGAATTCACAAGGAATACATTTGCATTGATAAAGAGCAATTTAATGTCACTTAGACAAGTTCAGGCATGTATGACTGAGAATCAAGAGGGGCTACCAACAGAAGACAGGTGTTCCTTTGAGAGGTCTTTGTGAACTGAATCCAGAAGTTAAATTGTCCTTACCCAGACACCCCCACATAGAAAGTATATCATTTCAAATATTTCTTATTTAGTAGTATTTCCAGCCATGTTTAAATGGCTTATCATATGAGACATCCCTTTAAATCTGTTATTAAATTGGTAGTTCCTTTTGGAGGGTATTCTCTCCCTTCTCAGCTACAGTCACAAGGAAGACTTAATAGAGCAGTTAGGCTTTAGTACCTTGTCATCAATATGACTGTCTAACAGCAAAGCGGGGACACAGTCGCTGTCTTACAAAAGCGTTTGATTAAAGTGGAGTCAGCAGAGCCTCCTGATAAAAACATCAGCTTACCTGACCCTGTGCCTTCATAGTGCTGCCTGGGAACACAAAGCTACAAATGCCCATACTGAAATCGATGTAGCCAAAGACGCCAAAGACGCAGCATAGCGCAATAATTAGTTTCATTATTAACTTACTGAAAAAAACACATACAGTTGTTTCTTTTGAGAATAAAATTTTAATTAAGGAAAGTTGGTATTTCAGCAGGTGAGGGCCCTTGGAAAGTTTCTGTGATAAAATTTCATGACTGATAAGTCCTGAGTGGCCTGGCATTATTAACAAGATCATGATGAAGGACACAGTTGGGCAGTTTAAAAATAGATGATTGCAACTGCTTTACCTAGATGTGAAGGAGCCGCTCGTTGTTACCTAATACCCATGACTACACATCTAATGAGCTCTCAGCGGATGCAAACATCTCATCCTAAGATGGGTAAAAACATTTCTTTGGGAGAAGCAAATGTGGTTACTGTTTCATTTTGCAGGTGCAAATTGTCAGGTCATGAGAGGCAGAATATTATAGTCAAGATCCCACCTTGGGAGAGAGACTCTTGTGTACCCCAGAGCACTTTCTTCCTCTTGCCAAACCTCTATTTCCATCATCTGTAAAATGGGAAAGGTAGTATAATTGTTGTCATCGATCTCACAGGATTGGGCTGAGGATTAAGTGGCATATCGACCCTTTTGGCTTCTATCTGGCATATAGAAAATACTCAAGTTACTTTTATTTATAACTTAAAAAAAATGAATTGAACATAGAAATGCACTTGCTTCTGAGAGTACATCACCCCTGGGGTTTGCCCAAAAGGCATCACACTCTAATAATAAGCTTTATCCTAGAGTGCTGTACTTTTTTTTTTTTTTTAAAGATTTATTTATTTATGCATACAAGCACTGGGGCACAGGCCAGAGGTGTGGGGGGGTGAGAGGATTCACCACAGAGAGC
>JAGFMF010011466.1:3712998-3732548 GCA_019455555.1 Galemys pyrenaicus | reverse complement strand
CCCCCCCCTGGCCGGCAGCAGGGATCGAACTCGTGCTGCAGTGGCTGCGATTTGCTTCGTAGTGTGTTGCTTAACCCACTGCGCCACCAGGGGAGGCCCGAGTGCTGTACTTTTTACTCATTTTTCAAGACACGGTTTTGAGTCCTATGAATAATAAGAAACTCAATGCTTAGGCTGAATATACGGCTAAACAAGCCATTTTTTCAAGTATAAAATCCTTTTTATCTCACTTCAATAAAAAGGAAAATATCTATGGAGAACAGTTGGCTGTAGGCAAAAATAATTGCAATCTAATAATGCCAGGCTCCATTACAGAAGTAATTCTGGAGGAGCAGCTGACCCAGGTGCCGACACACACCCTGCACTGGAAGGCTGGCATTACAGCATCAATCCAGGCAAAGCTGGTGCAGCTGTTCTCAGGCAGCCAAAGCTCTTCAGCTTATTTGTGGCTAAGAAATCTGTGAATACCACACAGATGATTGCCCAAAATAAAGTGAAACAAAAAGGCAGGAGGGCTGTACCTTGTAGAGGTAAAGTCACTGGACCAGAAAGAAAGCAGGTTGACTTTGAAAAGACACAATGGAACTGTGAGAGACTCTGAGGTCATGGGGACCACCCAGAAGAACAACCTTAACATGTAAAACCATGCTGATCCCTCGAACAAGGGTTCCTGTACTAATTACTGACCTACTGCCCGGCACCATGAAAGCCATCTCATTTATACTCAGTGGTATGATTCTGAATGAGTTATTTGACTTTGCCCTCAGTTTCCTAGCCAATAATTGATCTGTAAAGCCTGGTACCTGAAGTTTGCATCTGTTTAAGATCTCTTTTAAACCTAACTTTGTAAGATATAAACAGGATTGCTTTGTTGAGAATAAGTGAATGAATAATTACTCAGATTCAAACTTTTTAAGCTATGGAAGATGTTTCTAATTTAAACATCCCTTTCTTTCTAGTTCAATTCCAAGAACAGCTGATACTGACACTGGATACTTCAACAGATGTCCCCAAATACTTCGAATTAAACTGGTCAGTTTTATCAAAGGTTCCATTTCTGACTAGGTGTAATGACCAACGGCTACCAAAATTAGAACTGTAATGGCTTCAAAAAACAGCTATATTTGCTTTCTAACAAAAAAAGAATATTTAACCCACATTAAATCTGATAGTTTGGCCAAAAAAAGTCTTGCCTGATGTGAATTGAATTTTCACAATCATTAAAGTCACTGTTTATCAATACCTTGTGGGAGAAAAAAACAAATCTTAATGTGAACAGTTACTCCAACATTCTTTAAATATACCGTGTTAATGTGTGTGACCACACAATGATTTTAAAAGTCAGTTCTCTTCACCTTGATGGTAATTCCTTGATGAGACAGCTCTGTGATATTTATCTTTGCCTCACGGTTTACCTCATACCCGCCAAGCAGTACAATGCCTGCATACAGCAGGTGCTTAATAAATGTATTGTTCTTGCTAAATGAAAGCTGATAGATAAAACAATCTTATCACCTCATTTTATGTAATCTTTCATCTGGAAATCTTGCTTTTAAAGACTAGATGCTAGCAGACACATGCAATGAAGCAATGGGTAACCCCGTAGGGAAACTGCTTTGCCATCTAACTGGGAAGAATTATGACCGTCATTTCTCACTTGCCATCGGGCCACATGGGAAGCTCACCCGTAGGGACAGGAAGTTTCAAACCAAACTAAAAGAAAGGAAACTATGTCTCAACAGATCCTTGATCACACACAGATGAGCTCTATGGCTGTGGACAAAGATATAATCCACTAGCCTCAGTTTTGTAGGTGAAAAGTGAGAGTTCTGGATGGCTCTTCTAGTTCCAACAATGCACTCTCCTGTTCTACTTTGAAAACCCTGAGCCTTTATTGATGATTATTTTTATTTGCCACAATAAACAACCATCCACTGGCTAACATAATATAGTCCTGCAGGGAGACCTGCACTCCTCCCCACTGCAGCATAAATCATGAATGACACAAACTAGTAGGGTGTAAAGAATGGCATGAGTGAAACAGTCTGCAGTCTACTCTCTATGGTTTTAACAGTTTACGTGGAATTCTTCTGGCAGGCTGTCTGCCATGCTCAAACATGATGCATACCAATTGTGGCATCAAGAAAAGTTGGAGGAGTCACTACCTACCAATGAAAACTCATAGGCGTGTTCGTGCTGGGTGTTGTCCAGCAAAAGTCTTTTAAAAATGTGGCAGCAACTGTTGCATCACAAACACTAAATGCTTTTAGTACTACAAAAGAACCACATACTATTTCAGGATATTCTGTCCTCAAATCATAGAGATAAAAGGCTGCAATACCCAAAGTGAGGCTGCTTATCTACAAAAGCATCCAATGGGTCCCAAGACTAAGAATGCTAAAGCATTTTACTAATCTTCCTAATCTACACTTTAAAAAGACAACCATTGGTAAAACCACATTACTCTTTCTGAGGTCGAGTTAGTGAAAAGGGAAAAAAATTGTGCAAAAGGAGTAATTTTAGACATAAAAAAAAAGGGGGGGGGACTGATGTTCCTTCTGTAAGAGAATTTAGAAGTCCTGCTGGGGGTTATGAGGAAAGACCATCCTGTAAAACAGGTCTGGCTTTCATCCCAGCAAAAGAGTGTATATTTCAGATGAATATTTCACAGTCCACAAATGCTGTGGTTGAATAGCTTCCTAGCCTTTAGATTGACACTGGCATAATGGGTCCTGTTAAATGTGACAACATAGCAAATCTAAGTAGTGAGTAACTAGGATTGTGAAACCTATTCTCAGTGGGCTAGGTACCCCAACCTCCACTGAATTGGATTTGCTTGGGTTAACAGGAAAGAGGCAATGAGGCAGCTGATGGAGTCAGGAACTGGGTAAGATGCTGACTTAACACTGACGCTGAAGGACTGATGGGAAGGACTTTTATTTAAGGAAACACAGATTTAGAGAGCCCATCATTGGGTATAGACTACTAGGTTATGAAGTTATTACTAAAAGCTAGTGGGCAGTTGGATAGAAAAATAAATAGCATTGCAAACTTCTACAGATGGGGGGGATAGTTTAAAATTTCATGACAGGCCTCCCCCCCCACCCCCGGTGGGGCAATGGATTAAGCAGCACACTATGAAACAGACCACAGTCACTGCAGCACTAGTTTGATCCCTGCCGCCAGCCAGGTAGTTGGCCCACATGGCACGGCAGACCTCTCCTGCCTCGCCCGCTGCTCCCCTCAGCAGTATGTCTCAGTTAATCTGCCTGTTCTGTTCCCCGCTATGTCTCTGGTGAATCCTCTCACCCCTTCCCGACCCCCTCCCCCCAACTCTGGCCTGTACCCAAGTGCTTATATGCATAAATAAATAAGTCTTTAAAAAAAAAGATTTCATGACAGGAAAGATAAGGCCCCTCTTGATAATAAAAAGCAAAAGGAACTAAAACAAATTCAGATTTGGCAATGCGCATGAGAAAACACTGATCTTAAAGACTAAGTTTCTAGTTATAAAACCCTGCTTCTCCACACTCATTTCACTAATTGGCATGAACTATCGAGTCAGTGACAAACAAAAGTATTTTTCTTATCACCACAGCAGTGATGGCAAATTAATTTATGAATATTTAGCAGTTTTTCAGCTCACCAGTGAAGAAAAACACACACACTTCATTGTCCATCATTCTCAACAGAGTCCTGAAATCACATTGATTATGTTTTCCTTACTGGGAACTTCAGGCATAATGTTGTTATATTATGTTTTCCTTCTCAAGAGTCTAAGGGGTCCAATCAGGTTTGAATTTGGGTTTGGTTACTGTGAAATAAAGGGGAAATTGGAAGTCGGTCTCAGGGATCACCATGGGCAAACATTTGACTCTGCAGTCTGATTTATTGGCCTGCAGCCTACAGAGTCAGGGGCAGAGATTGAAATTTGCTAAACATCAGGTTTCTCCTTGCATGGAAGATCCACCATTTGTGCTTGGTCCTTTTTCTTTGAGCACTAAGAACTGGAGTAGGCAGAGCTAAATGAACTTTAACCCCAATTGCAAACATTTAATGCACACATCACTATAGTAATAATAAAGAAGTAAATTGCTACTATAAAATAAGCAGGATAAAAATTGCCTCATTTCTTGGTGAGTTTACACAATTTCCTTGGAATACTTCCTTGCTTCTTAAAAAAAAGTATGTATATATCATGAGCTTCCTAATTTCATTCTAGGAAATGGGTTATGATGCATTACGATTTACACAAATAAAAGTCTTGGAGAGCATTGTGTCTATAAAGCATGAAGATAACTTATTGTTCTGGCAAATGATAAAACTGCTTACAGTGGCAGCTGTGATTTATTGAAGCAATTCAAATACACTTGGAAAGTATATTAGCTTTGCCTCTGCCCACAAAGGGCGCATTTGAGCAGGGTAGGACACTCCAATGATAAATTACAGACCAGATCCAAGTGAAGGCAATTGGCACATCAAATGCCTAAAGGCTCCAAATTATAGCACAGATGTGTTTTCCATGATAATCCCTCACATGCAGTGGTATAGAGGGTAGGCAAAGAAACAAATTAGTGCCTGATTGTTTTATTTCCTGATAGTGTCTTTTTTTTTCTTTTTCTTTTATTTTTTTAAAGATTTATTTATTTATGCATACAAGAACTGGGGTACAGGCCAGAGGTGCGGGGAGGTGAGAGAGTCCACCAGACAGAGCAGGGGGCAGAACAGGCAGATGGACGGAAACACACTGCTGAGGGGAGCAGCGGGCCAGGCAGGAGAGGTCTGCCTGTGCCATGTGGGTCACCTCCCCAGCTGGAGGCAGGGATTGAACTTGTGCTGCAGTGGCTGCAGTTTGCTTCACAGTGCGTTGCTTAACCCACTGCGCCACCAGGGAGGGCCTTTTTTTTTTCTTTTTAAACAACAAAGCTCCTCTTGCTATCATTCCTAAAAAGATCAGCACCCATGCATTGCATTCAGCATTACTTTATGCATGTGTGCCATTAAAACTACAACTGGTGGAGACTAACAAATTTGTTCTAGAATGGAATTTGGCAGAATCATGTGCTTATATTTTACGGAAGATTCCCAAATTCTCCGTTTCCTCTTTAAAGAATAAAAACATGACTCTAGCTATATGACAGCATTTCAAACCCAGAAAGGTAAATTCCTAATGGAAGTTCACTGAATGGAACATTTCACTGCTGTTGGCTATTAGATACTTTCCCATAGGAGAAAAGAGCTATCTTAGAATAGAGAGCTTTCAGAATTGGTTCTGGGTACTTCATTTCACCTGTAGGCTCTGCTAGGTATACAGAACTACTACTCAGTCATTACTAGCTGTAAGATCTTACTAGCTGTAAGATCAACAATCTATTCTCATTACTACACTTAAGCTTCGCTGAGCGAGTCCCAGGTTATCTTCATTTTACAAATAGAGAACATTGGGGCACAGAGAGGTTAATTTGTCCAAGAACACAGAGGTACCTGTGGTGAAGAGTTGAAACCAGGTAATCCAACTCCTCAGTTCTTAACCCTACCCATGCCATTGCATATGATTAAATTACATGTAATAATTACTGAGACTGATTTATTCAAAAGGATGGATTTTTATCTTTTCTCATTTTTTGATCTCTGTAGGCAGACACTACGTACATTCAATTAATTTAATAGTTTTTAAAGATGTTCTACTTTCATTTACATTTTCAACTGGTTTACATTTTACTGGTTTCTTGGAGGGCCTAGCTTGGTTCCTTGGCAAGAAAGCATGCGAATGTATTACAATTGACAAGAAGGTCTATGGGTAGATTTTAAGGTCACTGATATTTCAACTATGCGATAAACTGAAGGATCCAGGGCAAAGGGGAGGAGCCAGTTAACTACACGTTACAGCATTTCTGTGTTAAAGCCTATGTTTTTTGTTCTTGGATAACTTTTCAACCATCATTCAGGATTAACCTCAGACGTGCTTCTAACAAACTTTGCCGTCACTCTCTCAATAAAAAACATAGTAGAATAAAACATATGGAGCCAAGGCAGTGCTGCTTAGAATTAGACATTTTGACAAACTTAAGCCAGGAAAAAGAAGTGCCATGCTGGGATATGTAGGGGGAAAAACAAAACAAAACAAAACCTAAAAGAAAAAAAAAAAACCCACGGAGTTATGTTCAATATATATTCTCTGTTCTAGTAAGGTGGGGAAGTGAAATCACTCCTGCAAATGTTCTGTCCAAAATGAATTTCAATTACCTAAAAGGAAAATTTTCATAAAAATTCACCTAGATATCATTTTCCTTCTCCTTCAGCAATAGCACTTATCAGACAGAAATGTACTTCTCGAGATTTTAATTCTGATGTTGTGACTTTGTATTTAATCAAAGAAATATAGAGAATAACTTCATATCCTGAGAAATGATGGGGTTTAAGAAATAATCATCCTTAAACCCCTTACTATAACTCAGTAATTAAAAAAACTCTTACACTTCACATAGTCACCCACCTAAGTATCTAGCTACACTTCTCTTTATCATTCATATGCAAACTACAACTGTAATTTTTAAGTTAAAATACATTACAAACACAAAATGCATATGTATCTATGGAGAGTAACTGCAGCAGTCTGGCCTTTCTCCACCTCCCCACTGCTAACTTCTACAGCACTCACCTGTGGCCTACGCAAAAAGCACTCGGGAGTGTGAACATGGAGCATGCACACCTGTAACTATTGACACGGGACCAGAACGCAGGGGACACATCTCCCCTCAGGGGCAGTCAGCTTTTAAGCTAAAGGCACAATATTAAAAATAAGCATTTCTAAAAATGCTATTATTTATCATGTATGTGAAAGCAGGTCAATATTTAGCTATAATTTTTCTTGACAAGTATGTCTAAGATTTCACAGGAACTAAAACTATTATTTTTCTTAGCTTACCAACAAAAGTAAAACTGTCACCATATCCTATGGGGCAAAAATAGGCACTACCATTTAATTTCTTAAAAACAAGTTGAATTTTTAAAATGCAATTTTTAAATTTTAGTGATCCTGTGTAATTCAACCCTTTCTTAAAATTGTATTTCCACTACAAAATAGTCATTAGCAAATTTTACCTTTACAGATGATTTCTGACTATTTCCACAAGTAATAGTAATAAAAACTTTGGAGTGATAACATTGAACCCATGATTTCTATACAGGTACTGTGGGGTGCCCCAACCTTTAAATAGAACTTCAGTCAGTCATGACTTTAAACACAACATTAATGCATTATATTCAGTTCTGTAAAATTCCGTAAGATTTTCAAGTGACCCCTAAAGGAACTGTGATGGCCAGGATAGAACCAGTGGGCTCCCTTTTTAGTGACTGTCCAAGCTCCATGTGGGTCCTGAGATTAAGTAATAGCTCTATTCCTTAGTAGATGTAATTGCACAGTGAAAAGCGTGTGGAGGAGGTAACCTTCATCCAACTCATCACTCTTCATGAGGCATGTCACTGAGAGACGGGTGGCTGTTACCCACATAGCAAAACTTTTATCAAAACAACTTTATCAGATGCATAAACTGCAGTTCTAGGCAGGGAAGTCTTGCTCAGGATTTCAAGTCCACCGGGTGGATTCTCTTATGACTTGTCATGAGACTATGTAAAATCCCACCTTCCACCAAGAGCCAGTCAGACAGGCAATACCCCAAAGAGAGACCTATTCAACAAAACAATTGGGGTCTTAACAATTCAAGGCACACCATTAAATTATACAAGAGAAATTCCAATAGGTTTCTTCAACCCTATCTGTGCGGTCTTCATCTCAAAAAGATACAGAGAACCGCCAGTGTTCGTGTTTGGGAGTCTTTTCTCCCAAGCCTACTACATGCCATTTTCAATTGTCCACTGGTTATTTCTAAAGTCTACAGTATTATGGATCAGAAAAACTGGGCTTTATGAGTAAAGAATTAGTGACATTTAGTAAAAGAAGTCTTTGAGGGACAATGGAGAAGAAACTTCCCCAGAAAACTGAATAAGCAGGGTAATGACGGTTTACTGGACAGAGTGAACAATCTGGTTTTATACTTCTGGTCTTCAACACAATGATAAAGAAAGACGACAAATCCTCAATATATTCACATCTTTCAATTTTACTCTTAGATCCATCCTTTCCAAAACTCAGTCCTACTAATTTAGGAAATGGTGCCACTTGTTTATTCAAGCAATATTGACTGTCAACCTGCCATGCAAGATCCATATTCACACATTTGGTATAAACTGGTAGTTAAGTGCTCAAGGACGTTTCCTGCCACGGACCCAATATTAACCAAAAATACTAGACATTATGAGTAGACATGAAAGTATATTTGAGGATTTGAAATTCATTTCAGAGAAATAACCTGAATAATATCACACCTACATACATAGGCGATGCAGTTGCCAATGTTATTGATGGTAGAAAATAAGTTTAACCTGAGAAACAATATCAGAAGAGCATTGTAAACAACACTTTTACTGCAGTCAGGTTATCTTGTTATCAACATAAATTAAGTCTTCCTGGACACAACAGAGTATTTCTGTAGTTTTAGCTTAAAATATTTGAAGCAATAACTGACTTTTGGGAAAAAAAATTTTGTATATAAATAATGACATATATTTCATGTATTCATGGCTGCATGAGTATGTGTGTGTGTGTGTATAGTTAATACAAAATTTTCTACTTTGGGGTCGAGTGCTCTATGCTAATGGTACTGTTTGTTGTAGGATGCCACGAGGTCCGTGTCTCCAGTTATCAGTGGATTTTTGCTTGGTTTTGGTAGGGACTCAATACACTGCATAAACAGATGCTCAGTTACAAAACCAGTGTTCTAGTTTTCCTTAGATATGAACCCTAGGGAGGGAAGGGCACAAGGGAGTATGGTGATGGCCGACAGGGGTTGTAGTGGTGGATAATTCTGGGAACTTCACTGAAGGGGAGAAAGCAAATATTGCACAAAAATAAAAAACACTATAATAATAATAAAAAATGAACTGTAGAAACAGCACTCACAATCTGTCCACACAATGCTCATGACATTAAAATCACGGGTAATGACTGTTACTCTTCCCAGTCTCCACATAGTGAAATATCCCTAACTTCCAATTTTCTTCATTTAATAATGAATCAGCACGAGTTCCATCCCTGCCCCCGGCCAGGGAGGGGACCCACATGGCACAGCAGACCTCTCCTGCTGTGCCCGCTGCTCCCCTCAGCAGTGTACTTCAGTTGATCTGCCTGTTCTGCTCCCCGCTCTCTGTGGTGAATCCTCTCACCCCCCCCCACACTTCTAGCCTGTACCCCAGTGCTTGTATGCATAAATAAATAAATCTTTAAAAAAAAATAAAAAGTCCCTGACTTCATGTGAGCCGTGTTTATAAGTAAAGAAGAAACATTTATGAAAGCACAGAGATCATATAAGTACTTTATAGTCACAAATGCTGGCGAGGCATCACTATTCTCATGTATCTTGCCTCTATCTGGCACTCAGTCACCTCCTAGTCTTAATCATCTCTGGTCCCAACCCTACATAGTGGGACAGCAAACACTCTACCAGAATGTATTCCTGACAACATGGACACCTCTGAAAACGCAGGAGGAAAAGCGCATCCAATTTGAACTCTGTGGCATCCTGCCCACATGGATTTTTTAGAACCTAGGGAAGGAACTAAAAATCTGAAGAATTCTCAGAGCAGATTAGCTTTAGGCCAGTGCTTCTTAAATATTAATGGCATATGAATTGCTTGAGAATGCATTTTAGCAAAGCTTATTTGTCTGAGCATTATAATAAGTTTTACTTAGTTTATTTAAAAAAGGCTTTTCAAAGAGCCTAGAGAAACATATCCTGCCCACAAAATGGACAAGTGGGGCCCAGTACTCAGAAATTCAGAAAAAACTGAGTTATCTGCACTGTACATGAGCTCCCTTCCCTATTCTAATGCTGGTGGAACATCGCTTGATACACAGGAATTTTGGGACTGTGAAATGCCTTTTTCCCAGAGCTAGTTTATTTCATGTCACTTCCTTTCCTGAGGAAGAGTCTAAGAGCCACACTGCTGGGGTCTTTCACTCACAGTCTTTAAACTTTCAGGTTGCTTTCACAAAGCCTCCAAATCCTTCCAGGTACGTAATATCATCCAAATAAATCAATGAAGCTCATTTCCAATTCCTTGAAGACCAACTGACATCAAATTCCCAGCTGATTTATTTTTCTGCTTCCTACTTCCACTTCCATGCCTGTTAGCTCCCCAAATTAAACCATCTGTGGTGATTTCACAGAGATCTGGCTTTTCTGGAGATTTCTCACATACCCCAAACCCTACACTCTGTCACAGATCCAGATGGCCGTGGTCACACAGCGCCGGCTGTCACCATCGGCGGGTGTGCAAGTTGCGGTCTTTGCGACAAGGCCACAGACCCTGAGGGCCACCGCATACAGGCCAGCAAGGGAGCTCCCACCCAAGAGCTGGCCTCACTGTCCACATAGTTTATAGGCAGGTCCTGTCATCACAAGCCAACAGCAAACACAACAACAAGGGGGGAGTGAAGAAAAAGCTTTATGCCTTTTACTCTACTTTTCACAGCCTCTGCAATAAAAACCCTGGCATGTCCTTTTTCGACTTCTAATCTCCATTTATAAACACTCACAGATACCGTGTGATGTTTCATAGAGGTCATCCAGTCCCCCGAGGTAACACGTAGTCCTGCAGTGTGGACTGGCTCAAAATGGGAAGGAACACAGGACAGCTGTTTCTGTTCTGGTTCATTCTAGCTGGTGGTAGAACAATTCAACACCCTAGTGCTTCCTGACAATTTGTAAGAAGGCTTTCGCAGAGCCCACAGGTGCTTCTCCACACTTGATCTCTTTCTCCAAAACTACCATTAAAAAAAAAAAAGTAGGTAAATTCCTGCAAGTCAAGGAGAAAAGCCTCAGATAAAAAACAAACAAACAAAAAACCCCTCCAACCTGATCTGGAATTACAGACTCCAGAACTGTAAGAAAGTGTTAAGTATTTATGCCATAAAACTTGTTTATTCCACAAAACTTGTTTATGCCACAAAACTTATTTATGCCACTAATTCTCTTAACCTTTTACATGCACCAAAGAATTATTCCCCAGAGACAATAAATCTATTGGCAAATTCTTACATTCTTAAAAGTCCAAGATGAACAGGTGCTTCAATTACTCTGAAAAAGAAGAGAAAGCCTAGAGCTCACTAAATACCCTTCAATAACTGACATATTCAGCAGCAGAATAATTTAGAAATCAACGGTTGGTTAATACGCACATTCCTATCATTGTTTCATCATTCTGAGGAAGGAAATAATACAAGTAAAAGAGTAAAAGCAGACTGGGAAGAGGGTGAGCTTAGGCTCCAGCTGATTTAGATTTATTGTTTTCCTGAGGCCTACTGAAAGCTTAGGACTTGAAACACTTCAGCTGATCCTCATCCTTGCTGAACAGTGTCCCTGAAATTACAATGCATAGATTCACCTACCTATAAATTGACATCTATATTTGTCTTGCTGTCTTAAATAGGAGAAAAGCAATCCGAGCTCATTGAGGGATGATTTAGAAACATACTTAATGATGTCTGTCATAAATTCTGCCAAATTAATACATTAATTTCCCCAGCAGTCACCAAACATACCACTACATGCTGCCCAAGTTTAAAAAAATGTTTTATGCAGATCTCAGAGGCTGAAATAAAATGTAAAACTAAGTGCTACAAGTCATTGCAATACAGTTCATTTGGAAAACCACTCTCTCTCTCTCTCACACACACACACACACACACATGCACCCACAGAATTCGTAAAGTCCTATGTTGCTTCCTCTATTTAAATGGGTTGAAAACACTAGGTAACAACAATATTGCAAAAAAGGTCCATTTCACAGCTAAACTGTTCTCAAAGTAGAGCACGTGGTTGTACTGAAGCTTAGAGCCAGAGGTCCATTTCACAGCTAAACTGTTCTCAAAGTAGAGCACGTGGTTGTACTGAAGCTTAGAGCTCAGACCAGCCTATTCTCATGTCAAGTGTAGTTTCTTTGCCTGGCAAGGAGCAGTGCTGTAGGACCCTAGGGAAGGAGGTAGGAGCAAAAAAAAATTTTTTTCCATATTCCTGTTTCCAAGGAAACAGTCCCTTTGTGTGGCATATGCATAGAGGCACTTGAGGTAGACTCCAACTCAAAGAGTGTGAGCGTCTTGAACTGTGTCATTTCAACAAAGGGAAATTACAAAGACAAAAGAGCTTGACAGAAGGTAGAAAAATACCCTGAAACTTCTGTGGAGTCTTCCCTGTTTGGGAGAGAAGCCGTCAAGCCAATAACAACAATATCTTATGAAATATTTCTTGAATATGGAACTTAAAAAAGATGAGTGAGTTTAAAGTTTTAGCTCCCTATAATCTACACTTTCTGATTAGAGAGAAAAGCAGGAGGATTATCAAGAAGTATTTCAAGTTGTATTGCTGTTGTACAACAAGATGTTGTGGGGTGTTTGGGGCTCCCTGTGAATGGTCCTGGATGACTCAGGCAATGCCTTAGACCTCCCTGGACCTACCAGGTTAAGAGCAGGGTAATTAATCATTGATATTAAAATTGTGTCACACCGTTACTGTCACAGGGCAGGGAGAGGGGCACTCCAGAACTTTAAACCTGCCCTCTCTAAGTGGGTTCTGCCATTTGCTGCATTAAGACAAACATATAAGGTTTTTAATGGAAAGGAACTTTAATACAATAAGGGAACAATACAGAAAAGAAAAAGACTATAGTTACTAAATTAAGCATTTAAAGTTATTTATTTTTTTGAGGGTAGAAGTTTAGCCAAATAGGATTGGCCCAAAGCAAGGCCCAAAAGTCTGCCACAAGTCTAAAGGACCTTTTAGTAGAGACCCATAGAAAAGGGTCAGAAAGAGTCAGACAAACCTGGAAGGAAAAGAGCAAAATTAAAATTAAGATGAAAGCTGCCATTGTTAACCTCCCCACTGGTCTCTCACCCACATCTGTTCCAACTAGTCAAAGACCAAAAAGCGAGCGCAGTTTTTTCACATGTCCCTCTGCTCCACGTGCCTTCTCTATGTTTCCTTGCTGCTCTCTATCCTGCTTCCTTTTTCCTCCCTTTCTTCTGTCCTTTTATCTTCTTTCTTCAGCATCTTCTTATCCTTGCTCAGCTCCACCTTACTTAGGGTGGAACCAGGATCCTAGAACTTTCCCTTTTCCTGGGGACCACCCTGTTACTTTACAAAGTCCTAATTTTCCACTTACTCTTGCCACGATATAGAAATACAGCTTAATACTATATAGTGTCTGTATATTCTGTGATGTTATTAAATTCATTTAGTTCCGGTATTTGTCATGTAGATTATTTGAATTTTTGTGCATTAAAATGTGTATTTCTATAAATATGGCTTTACTTTAAGAAATTATGCCATAGAAATGTGGGAAGAATCATTTTACATGCAAGCACAATGTCATGAGATATTCTGAATAAATAAAAATGTCATGTTAAGAAGAAAATGGCATGATCTATGATTATAATAAGTGTATATGTTCACAAATCCATAGTTGTAGACATACAAGCAGAAAAAGAAGAGGCAAAATAAAAATTAATTGTTAGTAGGGAGATTCTGTGTCTTTAAAATTTTCCCGTTAAGGACTACATTGCTTCATAATTTATTAAAAGTCACATACACAAAGTAAAACACACAAATTACCATTGAGGTCATCTTCTCTTTCTCCTAACTCTGGCTGCAATGTCGAGCTATGCAGGAGCCTTATGCTCCGATTTGGCAGAAGACTCAGAACTGTCCTCCCTGTCACCTGCCCAGCAAGAGCTGAGCCTTTCCTGTGATGAGTTCGCCTCTTCTGGAGAGATCAACGTCTTTATCAAGATCCATGGAAAAGAGCCTTAAGGCTCAGACCTCTGGAACTTAATACTACATACTCCATGCACAGATGAGAAATCAGTGTGACATTTGTTTATAAATTGTTTTCCTTGGAAAAAAATACATTCACACCCATTGGGAGCTAGCTTGACAGACTCTCCTCACAGTCTCATAATCCCTCAAAATGAACATCCCTGCAGTAGTCTGCCTTCTGAGCAATGTGTGTCTTTGATGCACTTTTGTTTTTCTGCCATTTATTTTTTACTTTATTTTATTTTTTCAGAAACAAGATCCAAAATGGCTCATAAGACGTGCAATGGTGCTGGACCTACTGCAAAAATAAAAACGAAAAACAACAGAGCACAAGCATCTGGGAAAATGTGAAAAATGCTATTTTAATGAGTCTCTAGGTACTTTCAAGGAATTGGTGTGAGAATCGGGGAGATGGCAGCCGGCAATTAGGATGGGTGGGAGTCCTGGAAGGGCATGCAAAGCATCATGCAGTCTGGGAAGACAGGCTGACAACTGTGAATAGCACCCGATGAAACCACAGAGGGATGTCTGTCGCGGCATGGAGACCTGGACAGGAGCGGAAATGTGAAGGCTTTTGCACATTGCACATGTTCTTCCCATGAACAGATGTATACAAATGCCTCTGCCATGGAATTGTGCTGTAACAACGGGATCAATCTGTGACCTTACTTGTAGGATGTGACCCCATCTTCTCTAAAGAGGGCATGTGAGTCACTTTGTTTCTTTTGCTAACACACTAACTTATCGCGACTACACAACACAGTAGCCGTCCTGGGTTACTGGACAGTAGCTTGACTCCAGAACGCTAATGCTCCTGACCATTCCCTAGGACAGAAGGGCCCTGGGCATTTCAGAGCTGGAGGGGTAATTAAAATGTTTCTTTGCTGACCGTCTGGAGAAGCACACAGTAGGATGTAGTAAAGTGCATGCAAGCACAGTGGTTTGTCCCTGCAGAGAGCAGGCACATCTTAAGTTTAAAGAGCCGCATATTTCAAGGCTACTTAGTGATTTGCCCAAAGGTTTCATTCAAAGTTGAAACAACACCAAAGTGTTTCATTAATAGCAAATCCCTGGAATATGACCCATTTAAATGCTACCCAAAAGCCCAACCATTTTCCTGTGGGGACCATGGCATCTTTGAATTTGAGAAGTAAAAAAAGAAACCTTACTGAAGACTAGAGGTGTACAAGATACAGTATTCTCCCACCTGATGTCCAGACAACAGAGAAAACCTTGCATATTCTTAATCATGTGAACTGACTATGAAAGTTTCTGGAAGAATGCTGTGTCTTACCTCATAGTAGAGGGGAGTGTGTAGGATGGAAAAATCAGATTGATAAAACAAAGAGGGACATACAGAACTAAAACATGACTTGAAAAGCACCCAGGGTTTTGAAAAAAGCCTATTTAATAAAAGGAAATAGAGAACTTGTGTTCAGTCTAGAACTAAAAATAGAAAATAAGTAAAATACCAAAACAGATTCGGGGATGGGGAAGAAATGTAAGACTGAAGACTTAAAAAAAAAAAAAAAAACCCACAAAAACTAGTGCAGTACCAGCAGTACTAGATCAAGTTGGACCTTGGGAAAAAGAGCTTTTTTTCTTCTGAGCGCCTACCTGCCTTCTGCTTTGTATAGCTTCACCTGGCTGCTCAGCTGCACTCCTACTTAAGGGTGGGGAAATGATGCCTCCCCTTTTAAGGATATCTCTGTAAATCTTCCCAAGAAAATGGAACTGGTAGTGAAACTAAAAAGTGGGATAACTCATAGACTTGGTAACAGCTGATAGGAAAAATTGTTAGTAACATATGAAGAAGAAATAAAGTAAGGAAACAAGGGGGTGGGGGAAGGTGTCCAGGCTACACATAGCGCAAAAAAGGCCAACTTCTCTTAATTTAGCTCAGTTGATCAGTCTGATAGCTTGAGCAAGTAGTTTGGGCTTTTTAGCTATTTCTAAAGCACATATGTTCTCTCTTAGAAAAATTAAACCAAAAGTAGGAAAAGGAGATAATAGGTAAGAGAAAACCTAATGGGAACAATTTACAATAAAGACAAATCAATAAAAAAGAGAAAAATGGACAGGAATGATGGAATTTTTAAAAATAAGAATTTGTACACTTCACTTGCTACCTTTCTTTCCTTGCCATTTCTAATCCAACTCTTTCTTATTACTTCGAGTATTTTTATTCTATCTCCTCCTCCTCCTCCTCTCCCCCTTCCTTTTCTCGCCCCTTTCTCTTTAAGATTTGCTACTGTTTTCCTTATTCTTATTGCATAATACAAAGAAAACAGATACTGCTATAATCTGTCTTTACTGAAAAACAGAAATCCTAAGCATACCTCTGCATACCAACAGTCCTTAACTGCATGAAAAATGAGTATGTAAACACCAAAAGATGCATAAAACACAATGTGCTCAGGCAACTATTGTAAACCTGTTGATAAATCCCTTTTATAGTTCTGCCTCCTATGGGACAAGGGAACCTGATCATCTACATTGTTTCTGGAACCTATAAGATTTTTAGGCCTAAAAATAGCAAGATTCCTATTATGGTTCCTAATAATGTCCACCTTTCTCGTGATCCCAGTTTAATACTTTTCAATTCCATTTCTGTAAATGGAATAATTAAACCCATTAATGATAGAAACACACGAACATTTCCATAGAAACCCATTCTAGGTGAGTATTTTCAGAGCAGCATGTTCCACAAGGATTTATCCATGTGATTTCCACTAATGTTAACAGAAGTCAGACAATTAAATCTTCATGTAACTCTGTGATAATTTACCTCTGTGCTTTTAGTAACATAATAACACAGACATCCAAAGTATAAATCTCTTCCTTAGAGCTGTCAAGTGTAACAATTTTTATATTGCTTCTCTGAGTGATTATTGGTTATGCATTTTACCCTCAAATTTAAAAAAAACAACAAAGTTTAATGGGGTTTCGAATATTAATATGTATGAAAATTATAAGTAGGATAATTTGTCCAAGTACAGGGAGGGCAAAAACAGGGATGAGGGCAGAAAGTGCACAAGGGACTGAAGTGATGGTGCACGGGTGGAATGGTGGTGGGTACTCCCTGGGGAGTACAAATGATGTCAAATATAATTAATAATAAATGAATAAATAAAAATAAAATAAAACTTAAATCACCATTTTTGAGAAGGCAATGTAAGATTAAAAGATATAATTCTACTATATCTAAGTTAATATATTTTATTGGTCACATTGGTAATCCAAATTCTTTAGCTCTAATGCCCCCTCTCTCCAACTTCAGCCAATCCCAAGTGGGAAAAAAATCTAGGTAGGGAATATCATAAGAACAAAGGGAGAGAAAGGAACTTTTAAAGATAAAACTCATCGCAGTTATATCGACTCTGACTGCTTAATAAGTCAAGCTGAAAATACAGGAGTCACTGTCAGCTTTACTCAACTGCTCTGGTTAAATAAATTTATAGACTCCATTAAGGTACATTTTGCCACATCCCAAATATGTTTCAGAACAACATTAAAGAGGCAATAACATTCTTTCTTACCAGAGCTGTTAGTATTAACAATATACTATTACAACAGAAACATTACTCCTAACCAAAAAGAAAAAGACTAAACACACTTCTGCTTATTGAACTTCCATGTGGACCTTTCAGCACAGGAACTGAGACTTTGGTCTATTTTCAAATATACACATGACGCAAATGATTAGACCTCACTAGAGATGCCAGAAAGCCCATTCTATTGTTAGGCATTCAGAAGGAAACTGAAAGGAATGAAAGAAAGAGCTGCCAGGAATCAAGGGTAATGTGAGTACATTTTCAGGGCCTGATTATTCTCTGCCCTCCAAACATTTTCAAAACTAATCACTTGAAATGTGTTTTGATAGGAGCATTATGGCTTTAAATTTATAGAAATTCCCAAGTAGCTGAACACACCAATATCCAAACATACTAAAATGTTACAAAAGGTCTGTGACATAATCTTCAGTGTTAGAGCTTTGAAAAATGTGTATGTTATTCACTGATGTAATTGGTTTGTTGGATTTTATATTTGATTTCATACCATTCAACTACAGTTTTGCTTTTATTTATACTTGAATTGGGTGGCTCAGGTGTTTCCACTTAGCCTTTTTAAATGTCCATGCAGTCTCCCTTGGATCTCTCTCTCTCTCTCTGTCTCTCTCTCTCTCTCTCACACACACACACACATACTTGCCATACATGCTATTGTGAAAATAGATATGCATGTTATTAATTCTTTCAACACTTATGCATGTCTACTATGTAGTAAGATCATGCTATAGTTGTCATCTAAAATTCAGATTTGTAAACCCTTACATATTACTTCCAAATACTTACTAGATATAATTTTTAAGATATATGCTAACTATGAAGCATTAGATTTGTGTCTAAAATACAAGTTATACCAAATCAAAGAGTGAATTTCAGGTGGGTCTTTTCCTTTTGAAAGAGCTTATAAACAGGCTGGCCATGGTTAAAAAAAAATCCTATCATATTAGTTTCACAGTGGTAGACCAGTAGACCAGAAACATCAGCATCTTCTGGAAGCATGCTAGAAGCCGAATCCCAGGATACACCTTAGTATTACTGACTCAAAATATGCTTTTAAATTCTGGGTGGCTTATACACCCTAAAATTTGAGGAACACTGGCTTCAGAAACTCTCCACCAAATACTCATAACATTTAAAGAGGTGGGAACGGCATTTACGAGCTTTTGTTAGTAATCTTCAGAAGCTAAGAGTTGATTTGTATGTGGAAGGGGCTAGAGGGAGTTAAATTGTTCACCTAAAGTGATGGAGGATTTTTTGCATTTCTGTTCCAGGATGAACAGAAAAATCTAATGTTCTGTTACATAGTTTGCATATCTGGTTACTGGTCTCCTCCAACTCTACACTTCTTCACTGAATAACTTCCTATGCTAAATTTTTTTCTGAATGTGCAGAATAAAGGTTTGAATCAATGTAATCTATAACCTAAAGGTCAGGGTATCCCCTACAGATTTCTGGATTGCTATTATCCTATAAATGATTAGAAAAATGAAATAAATAGGATTCATATTCTCTCATTTGATTTCCTCTTCCCTAATGATTCTTCTATATGTTTTTTACTTAAATATATATATTTAAATTTATTATAACCTTCTTTATGGTACTTTTCAAGGGAAATAATCCTAAGTTAGACTTTGTCAGACTTCTGAAACCAGCATTGCTTACTAAATCTGAGTAATGAAGAAGTAGAAGCCCCTTTCATGGCTCAGATGAGAGAGACTACACTTTGTGCAGAGAAGGTTGACCTCCTTCAGTTTTCCCAGTTAGCACATTTGCATACTTAAGCTCCATTTTTATTTCTAATCATATCTTCTGATGGCTATTGAGAAGAGAAAGAGAAAGTCCAAGTAAGGTTTAGATTAAATGAAAGTGAAAAGAATACAGAAAAAAAATTCTGAAGACCTCTACCATTGTCTCTAACAAGAAATTTCGACTGCTATTAAAAGGCTGGCTGGATGGGGCCTCCCTGGTGGCGCAGTGGGTTAAGCAACGCATTATGAAGCAAACCGCAACCACTGCAGCACGAGTTCGATCCCTGCTGCCGGCCAGAGAG
>JAGFMF010011466.1:3676554-3712948 GCA_019455555.1 Galemys pyrenaicus | reverse complement strand
CGCTCTGTCTGTGGTGAATCCTCTCACCCCCCACACCTCTGGCCTGTACCCCAGTGCTTGTATGCATAAATAAATAAATCTTTAAAAAAAAAAATAAAAGGCTGGCTGGAACTTCACGTAGTTAACAGAGATACCAGATAAACAGAGTAGAAGTAAATTAATAGGCTTAAGGAAGTTCCACCAAAGATGCATGGGGTTTTGCAAATGTGATACTTTTCTGAACTATATTTTGAAAAGTAAAACATTTTCATAGAAAATGCTGGATGAAACTGGTTTTTACCCAAAACAAACTATCTAGCAGATGGTTGAGAGTTGGGTAGTGTGGGAGAGGATATGGATTTAAAAAAAAAAAGGGTATTGTATTGCCAAAATTTTTAGAATCCACACCACACTAAACTTAAAGATCTGTCAAGTTTTGTGTTTTTGCTACACCTCCCACCCACAGCCCAGCTCTGTAGTTATCTTAACTTCCTGTTGCTCTATTTTCATGATGTTCAAGAATACAAAACCTCCTGGTTGATTTAAAAAATGTAAAACTGTTGGATTCTCTATGGTAAGCAGCTATCAATGTTTCCAACTAAGCCTAGAGTAACATTATTGCCATGAAGCAGCAGTGCTGAAAATATGGCAAATGACAGATATAGGCAGAAGTTTATAGGACTAGCTCACTCAAACCCCAATGGTTATAGGGCCTTCACTTTCTGTGGAATGTTTCTATCTTTTTCTAGGGAATAAAACATTTCTTATTTATCTGGGAAAGGAATATAACAACATGCTTCAAATAACTTCAAAGCCTCCATTCTTGCACTTGAGGGACACTGGGAGCAACCTTTGCTTGAGGTTCATTTTAGGACTCTACAGTCTTATAGTCGAAGTCAGGAGCATCTATCTCTCAGCAACTAATAGAACTAGTAAATAGAAAATCAGTACAAATGTAGAAGAAATGAACAACAACAACAAACCCCACGATTTCATTGTTTAGAACATTTTAGTTAGTAACAGCAGAATACCCAGTTTTTCAAGATGGAAAGATCACCCATATCCTGGGTCATAAAACCAACATCAATAGTTTTATAAGAATTGAAACCATATATATAATATTCCCTGAATATACTGGACTGGGCCTATAATCAATAGCAGAAACAAAACAGGAGAGTCTCCAAATTCCTGGGCATTAAACAACACAACTCTAAATAATCCATAGGCCAGAGAGGAAGACTCAAATGAAATAATACACACACACACACACACAAATGAATAAAAACAAAGATACAGTATATCATAATAGTAGGCACAAAATATGTAGGGTGTAGAAGGAAACTTAAAGCAGTAAATACTTGCTTTAGAAAAATGTCTAAATCAATAATCTAAATTCCTAACTTGAAACCTACATAGAGTAAAAGAAAACTATAGTGAGCAAGAGGGAGAAAAATAATGAAGGCAAGAATAGCAATCAATAAAATTGAAACAGTAAAGCATTAGAGAAAAATCAATGACAAAAAGATCTAGTTCTTTGAAAAGGTCAATAAAATTGATAAATCTACCAACGTTGACAAAAATAAAAAGAAAGAATTTGAAACTTACCAATATCAAGAATGGAACAGAACATCACAATATATCCTGTAGCAATTTAGAAATATATAAATACTACTGACAACTTTCTTCTCATAGCGTCAATAATTTAGAAGAAATGCAACAACTCCTTAATTATCCAAATACCCTAACTTGCCAAAAGGAAAACAAAGCTCCAGAAATTCTTTTCATATACAAAGTAAAAAACAGTGCTTCTGAAAATGTCAAGTCTAGATTGCTTTACTGAAGAATTCTTTAAACATTTAAAAAAGATTTGATACTATTTTTACACATTTTATACCCCAAAAATGGAAAAGAAGGGAGCACTTCCCAATTTATTTCATGAGCCTGATACTCATCTGACACCAAAAATGGGATTTAGTCACCCCCAAACATCCATTTATAATAGCCCTTTACCAGCTTTTTTTTTTTTTTTTTGCTTTTAGGAAATATTCAAGATTTTGGAAAGCCGAGAAGGAAGCTATGTATCTTTGTTTTTAAGGCAAATGAAAAAGGAATTTGGAGTGGAGATACAGGATAGCCCCCGTCTCGTCTGTGTGTGATTTGTGCATAAATGTCTCAGCTACTCTGCCATTTATTATTGATCAGCTTTTCAAAGTAATACGGAACCCACCATGGGATGGGAGGTAAAAGTTCAGAGATCAGTGTTACAAAAAAAAAAAAAAAAAAGTTCAGAGATCAGTGTGTTGTGCTATTAAACCAACCTGTAAACTTTTCTAACCAATTAAATGTTACTTATCTCTGTAACATGGGCCTGATGACAATGCCAACATGCTTGTTTCTATACAATCATCCAAGCCAAAACTAGTAACTGTGTTTATGTTGGTACCAAAAAGTGGTTAACATTTAGGCTTGAAATCATTCAAGCCTGATTGCTCCTCTGATGTTGAACTTGGAACCCTGAATAAGTTCACCTGTCTGAGAGCAGCCCTGCTGTAAAACAAGGCTGCTAGCAGCCAATATATCTTATGTCAATTTGGAGTGGAATAAATATATGCAGTGTTTGGAAATACTGAGCACAGCAACTAGCCCAAAGAGACCCTGAACTGAAGATGGAAATAATTATTAGCATTTTTGTTTTCATAAAGAGGTTTTTAAGTAAGAATTAACATATAGTGATACCAGTATTACCTGAAAATTGTATGACAACTGATGACTGATAATTCTAATATTAAGAAACAAAAGATATGATCACTAGTATTCTATTTAAGTATATGATCACTGAGAAAAATCTGTTCACGTGTAAGACATCTTCACTTCCAAGTCATTCAAAGCCAGGGTGTTTTGAAAACTACAGGTTTTTAGCTGTAACCTGATAAATTGTCTTTCCATGCAGTATGTCCCCTTGAGTGATACATGATAATGCCAAATTGACATTTTAAAATTTTCCACTAGAAGTTTTTCTACATTATAGTTTCCTTTTCCCTATATATGTGGCTACAAAATCCAATTATCACTGGGCAAATCTATTAATTTCAGCAATGTTTCTTAATATAATGTCCTTTATTTAGAATCACTATCAACATAAGCTTCTTCTTCCATATGCTTAGCACCTTTATTGCCCACTTGTAAATACCACAAGGTCACCAGGAGGAAGAACTGAAGTCTCAACACTAGACCTCAGTGTCATGCAAATATCTGCTTTAATCAACTATAAAATGTCCATTTCACTTTATAAAATTTAGTGTGTCTAGCTTAAGGCCTAGGGAAGATACAGTGAAATCTGTGAGCGATTTCAATTTTGCCAAGAATGCAGGAGGAGGAAGAGATGCATTTCACTGCAATTAAATAAAGATTAAGAACATTGCCAAGAAGCAAATGGGATTAAAATCTTATTTGGCTAAAACTGACATAATTTGATCCCATTCTAATACTTAATCATGTGAAAGAGGAGTTTACCATGGTACAATCTGGTGACAGAGCCGGATAAAGATGGGAGAGAGTCAGATCCCAAGGATACAAGATGGCAGGAGGTGGAGGAAAAGCCAGTGAGGCTCTCACTGGGATGGTGTCATGTCACTGGTTGAGAGGCAGACTAAAGACAAAGAGGGCCTTTTCCCAAGCTCTCCCAGTTATGGTGTGTACAGTCATCCAAAGAGATGCTTTCCTCTAGGAGACACAGCATCTACATAGAGCTGCTCCCTCTAAAACTCTGCCACATACCTTTGGGTAGTCTCCCCAAGTTCAGCATGAGCCCCCCCCCCCCCCACCCTGTATACACTGTGATAGAGCTTCCTGGATTTTATTAGCAGAGCTGATTCTTGGTGAGGCTGTGGACACCATCTGCTTTCTCAGACACTTAGTACATCAGCAACGTGGAAACCACATTGGGATTTCAGGCCTGATATGATGTGTGCTGATCACAGAAGCCAGATGCTCAAAGGTCTTAGTTTTCATGTGTGTGATGTTGTCACTTCCAGGGAAGAAAGTGCTGTGTGCCATTTTCCTTTTCTCATCTCTCCACCCCCCACCCCTGCCCTCGGCCACATTAACTGCCACTCCTTTCAATGATACCTGACACAGCGGCTTCTATTTCCAGGCTGCTGCTGCTGCTTTAGAATGCACTCTTCTAGTTATGCTGCTTTGGGGGTGATATTTCCAGGTGATATGGGAGACAGGGACATATGAAAGCCACTAGACTGCCATGGAGTGGAGTTGGGGTCAGTTAGGTCCCCATGTTGAGGCACTCTTGCTCACCTCCATGTTCTCCATGCTGTCTTTTAAAAGAGTAGAAACTGTCACATGTATTCTCCCTGTGTTGACATTCATCAGGAGTTGGTAGAGAAAAGTCAGTGAGAAACCTGAGACTTGTTCTAAATCTAATTCTGTTGCCCGGTCAACATTGTCATCAAACTCTCAGTCCCTCACACACACAAGTTTGCAGGTTTGAGTTCTAGCACATTCCAGTGCATGGGCTATACTACTCCAAGACCACACTGAGATATCTCTTCAGACAACTGTCACTCTATGGCACTAAAGAAAAGTTAGAAAAATAAACATGATTATATATATCTGCATTTTTTCTTCTTTTGAAGGCACTGGTAACCAAAATGAAAACTTCCCTCCAGTCCCTAGATCCATGGCTAGGCGATTATAAATCACAAACATTAGATAAACATTAAGAGAAAATGAGACAGTTTAGAACGCCAACACACTTCTAAAGTGTAGATCTGAAATGGTAGCAGTTAGCACCAAATGATAGAGACAACAACATTTTCCAACAATTAGAGAAAACAAACATTGCCAAATACCTTTCATAAGATAATTTATAATTCGAAGCCCTTTTGTGTTCTTCCCACTTCAAAGTATAAAGTCAATTCAGAGTCAAAATACATTCCTTCCCAAATGACTAAGTGTTGAACCAAGAAAAGGTCTGCTTGACTGTACATTTCTCTAGTTTCTCTCCCACAGACTTCAGATAGGCCATCGCATGAACTGACAAACACACAGTTATCTCCAAGTCAAAGGAACTTAATTATTGCTCCAAGCTGACAAAATGCCACCAGCTTCAGCATTAGTACCCTTAGGATGTCTCATTGGTATTTATCCTTGGCTCTAAGGATGGTGCTTTTGGCCACAGCTTATCAAAATGGCACCTCTCCTAACAACAGACATGGATCTGTACACATTCCAGAGGCAGACACATATATCCAATGCAGACAGCAGACGAAGGAGCAGGGCTGTGAGCAGCGGGGGAGGGGAGCGCGCGCTCTGTAACACGACCTACTTACGGAAGGCAGAGTCCCCAGGCAGGCTCTTCGGCATGAAAACGAGCAGCTTTCACTGTGGTTTGGTCAGCAGGAGGGGCACAAACCTCTCCCTAGCCCAAGTCCCTCAGCCCTCAGGGATCCTGCTGCTCTCTGGGTCACGGCATCCCATTAGGAGTGTGACACAGTAGGGAAAGAGACCGGTTCACTGTGAGACCTGCTACTCACTCTCGTACAGTGCATCGGCCCCCCTTCCCACTGCACAGTGGCTGCCGAGCTCTGGGCGGGAGGCGTGTGGCCTTGGAGAAAGTGAGCCGTGGAGTCAGTTCCAGCGGGACATGGGCTGCGCTGTCAGTGACTTTCTTCTAAAGAGAGTGCTTTGAGGAGGTATGGGAACCACCTAGTCTGGTTCCTTAGCCTTAGGAACAGGGGGGAAGAAGCCTCTTTAAGTTGAAAGGAAAAATGACAAAGGTTGAACTAGGAAGACAGGGCGGTGGGTGACCCTCTGCCTTAAAGCAGAACTAAGAAGACCTAGCGATGATTTCTGGAGGCTGAGTTTAGCGTGCATGCCTGGGCTGGGCTTCCCTTTCTTGTACCTGCTACTTTTCCACACAAAGTTAAACAGAAATTCCATTATCTTCTCTGGGTCAGGAAAATGGTCCGATTTAAATTGCCAAGCTTGGATACTCATCCAAAGAGGACATCTGAGAGATTTACATACACAAATTCCCGCGTTAGAGAAGATGGGCAAGAGATTCCAAGTACCTGCTTGCTGTGCTGCCTGTGGCATCTGCTGAGCCCTCTGAGTGCTGTACTGGACAGAGGCGATGGGCCGGTACTGCTGTGTGGTTGAGGTAGGGTACTGACCAGATGGGTAATAATAGATGGGCATCTGTGGAAGAAGGAGACAAAAAGCAGGGAACTGAGCATTAAGCAATGTCTTTAAAACACAACATACCACTATCTTCTAACGTGATATGACCAGACTTTGAAGACAGCCACCGAACTCCCATGCCTTGGTGTGTGCACGTCACTCTTCCTGTGAATTGGTGAAACCTATTTCCCAAATCCTTGAATCTGAGCTGGCTTTGGGACCTGTACTGAACAATGCCATTGGCAGAAACTATGGTCTCTAGGAATCTCAAGCCTCCTCCTTAGGAAGATCTGTAGCCTCCACTCTTGAGCAAGAAAAACCACCTATTGGGGAAAGAAGTCCCAACTCGCCTGCTGGAGAAAAAGGCCATGTCACATGCCTTGCAGAAGCACTCCGTTTACAGGCCACACCAGTATGCTGGGCATTGAGACAGGCCATCTGAGGTTGTCCAGCCCCAGTCAAGTCACCAGAACCAGGACCACGAGTGACAGAGATGAGTCACCCCTGCAGAGCTGGTCACCAGCAAGATGACGGTTGTCTTGAAACACCGAATTTTGATTTTACAAGAAATAAGAGTGAATGGCAGTCATCTACAACCAAGCTGTTGTGGTACTTTTACATATACCTAACTGAAATTGTTTTTTTAATGGAATCATGGGTGAGACATAAAACATGCCACTCTCTAGCATATAAGAAGCAATGAATGATGTTATGAAATATAGTGAAGTTTCAAAGCACTTGGCCTGTTTGGAATCTAGCCAGAATCCAAAAAATTTGGCATGCAGAATAACAAGGGATATACATTTAAAATGTTAAGTCATTTATCATTTTCTAATGCTAGAATGACTGAAAATATTCTAATTACTTCCCATAAGATTCAAATCCAATGTTATCTGATTTGGAGAGATGTCTTTGCCCATCTCAGGTCACTCATATTAAGGCCACTTTCTTACTAATCATAATTATTTTCATTTCCAGATATCTGACTTCTCTTGTATTATATTCTTTCAAGTATAAACAAAGGCAGGCCAGTACATAGCCTGCAAGGTTTTTATGTGTTTAGAAAAAACTGTGAGTGACCCATTTGAAAACTGTGGTTTTTATGGTTAGTTTTCTGATTTGTGTGTGTCAGGTTGGACTTATCGATAAATTTCATTCTTGCTGCTGAAACATAGATTAGCCTGTTTTCCTACCTTAGAGTACAGTAGGGACAAAAGATGACTTCACTTTGTGGATCCTTGATTCTTCAAATGCACGGAGTCATTATGAACTATAATTCTGACTGTCTAACAATGTGGCTCTTCAAGGGTAAGAAACTGAATGACCTTTTGATCTTGTTGAGTTTTTTGTTTGTTTTTGGTTGTGGGGGGGCCGAGGGAAGGGAGGACAAAGATGGGGAGGAGGGCATAAAGAGCACAAGGGGTTGGGGTGATGGTGCACGGGTGAAATGGTGGTGGGAACTCCCTGGGGACTACAAATGATGTCAAATGCAATTAAATGAATCTAATAAAATAATAAAAAAAGAAAATTCCAAAGGGATACTATTTTGACATTAAAAATGTGATACTGTTTAAATAAATACATCAATTCTAGTCTTTTCCTATGCATAGAAATAAAGAAATTACCACCTTTGGTTTGTTGGTGGGAGAGAGAAAAAAAAAGAAATTGAATGAAGCTGCAGCAAATACAGCTCAGTTGTAGACAACCAAATAAGCTATTGCATACATTGCTTATAGTGATTTGATCTTTCTACTTCACCCTTTCTTTGTAAGGCAATTTATACCGATCAAAACCCAAAGAATTCTGGAGCAATAATAGGATTTAATTATGCTCTGGTAAATTGGCGTGCCATTAAAGATTATTACTACTACATATCAGAAGCTTTCTAATATTAAGAAAAAGGACAACTGTTATCTAATTTTATTCATCACTATTATATTTCTGTGTCTTCTCCGAAGAGCAGTACTTTCTTTCTTTAGGGAAGACTGTCTTGATTGCCTCTGTTTGAACACTTCTCTACTACATTCAATATGAATGTGAAAATACCTCAGGGATAAGAGCTGGAGGACGAAAATTGGACAATTTCCCGATGGGCACTAAGGATTTGTGTAAAAGCACAACTCCTTTTTTGGGGTGGAAAAGGACAGAGATTGAAGGGGAGGGAGAAACAATGTGCCACAGTTTTAGGAAACAGTAGCTTGGGTTTCTTCTTACTTATTCTCCCAGTCTCTCCTGCCTTCT
Source organism: Galemys pyrenaicus (assembly GCA_019455555.1). Taxonomy (NCBI): domain Eukaryota; kingdom Metazoa; phylum Chordata; class Mammalia; order Eulipotyphla; family Talpidae; genus Galemys; species Galemys pyrenaicus. The sequence continues at coordinate 3,704,533 of JAGFMF010011466.1, read as the reverse complement.
TTGATGCCTGACAAGCTCTGCTCACCTCCACAATGCAGTGCCAGCCAACTTTTGGGAATTACATTCCCAACCATATAAAGCAAGTGGGAAATGGACACTTGACTAATCGTCTTCCTCCCATTTGAAGAAGGGAGCTGAGCTGAATCTTTTAAGGATCATTAAGAAAAGGTGGAAGGGAAGACAGAAAGGAATAAGAATAGCCTTAGGTGGAGAAAGTATATTTTCAAACAAATGCATAAAAACATGAAGAATCAAAAAGTGAGTGGACTAGGAGGGAAAAGGAATAAATAACAGAAGAAACTATAAAAAATAAGCACGCTGAACCCCTTTCCTCCTTCAGTCCCTCTCTGTTTTGGTCATGGCCTTCCTGATTCAAATTCCAGTGGACATGATGAGTTAGATGAAGTTGACCTTCAAGGTTAGTAAATAGCTTAATTTTCTACATAAATGATATATATATACCCATAGGTCATAGCTTGGGAATCACTGTTCAGAGTCAGGTAGTCAAGTTTTCAAATGTTTGCTTGAGTCAGTGTCACTGTAGAGTGTGTTATGTCTGTTTCACTGTAGTTCTCTGTAAAGAAGTTCATGGATGTCCAGATGATCATGGGCAATGAACATCTGCTTGGTCTTTTTTTCTTCCCTACCTCTTTCTATTTTTAAATCTATCGCAGAAGGAATGAATGTATTTCTGTTGCAGACACACCAGGGGTTCTAAGTTGCTTCTGCTCCTGCAGTGCACGAATATTGAAATTGCTTCATTAAGATTTTTAAAACATCTTCAATTGCATACCCTGCCAACTCTTCTCTTTGATAGCAAAAATGGGTAAAGCAGTTAGATACTACTTAAGAGCTCAATAATTAAACTTAAATAATTTAATTTATCAATAAAATGTATTAATATATTAATGAAGCCCTATCTGCTGTAACTTTAAAATATTTTCCATATCTCTTTAAATTCTACTAGCAAAGAAACATTACCAAGATGGCAACTGAAGACGAACTATTAATTAATCACTCAACATGAAATGAACAACTGAGTAAAAATCTTTTTATGGTAGAGGGTTTTACATGGTTTGAAAAGAAAATAATTTATTCAAGATGTTAAAGCAGTGAAACAAATGATACAAAGGTGACACTGTACTTTAAACAGCCCATCCAATGCAATATTTCATAATTAGGATGGAATTTGCTTGGGATATGTGTGCCTTGAAAGTGGACCAGAAAATGTCTCTGTGCATTTTACAACTTGACAGTAATCACTTGCAATATTCTGCAAAGGGATACCCAGGAGAGCACCAGAGATGTTTGGTGGTGAACAGTAACACATAATCAGTCTTTGAAAAGACAGTAAAAATCAGTGATCTGTGGTGTCTCACATGCTCAAGTCAATTAAATATGATTAATGGCTACCTGTGAGAGCATGCGTGAGCGCCGCTTGCCCCTGGGGAAAGGAAAGGACAGTGGATGTCGACTTAGCTTCCTCTTTATATTCATAGAAGGCGCTCCTGCCTGGAGCACCCAATCAGCTCCAGAAAATGTTTGCGAATCGATAGAGAAGGGAAGAAAACATTGCCAGAGCAGCAGCAAGGGAGGTGCACTGTCCCCCTGGGCAGGCTGTGCTTGTCCCCAAACCTTCCCATCTCGAGGCCGTCCACTGAGCAGGACACCAGGCCGCAGGGAACGCTTTCCTTTGGCCTCTGCACCAGCAGCCCGGAAAATGGGATAGTCTCTCCACATGCTTGGGTGGCTGGGTTGGTTTCGTGAAACTGACTTTGAGTCCTAAGCCTTTCACAAGTGATGAGTTGAACAGACCAGTTTCCATAGGTGGGGAACACGATCATGTCCGGCAAGGCAAGCAGGCTGACCTAGTGGTGTCCAACATGGAAACATGGAGGTCAACATCAGCTTGAGGTCACAAATCTGAAGAAAAGCGCTTTTACCTGTGCAGGTGGAGGCTGTTGCACAAATCCCTGTGGTGAGGGAGGGGGTTGGAGGACTTGCTGGGATATGGGAGGTCCAGAGCCTGAGAACCCTCCTGCAGGAAGCTGCTGGCCTGTAGAAGCGATGACATAGCTTGGTTGTTGAGTTGGCTGTGGCATGAGGGACGAGGGGTAGACAGGACCAGATGGGGGCTCAGGAGTCTCTCTTGAGGACTGCCGGCTCAGGGTCATCTGGCTGAATTGTGTGGCCACATCATCTCTCTGCAAGGCACAGAAACAGAGGAGGCGATCAGCAAGATCAGCCTAGTAACGGGAAGAGGCAGACCCGGTTTCCTGCTTAGCTTTGAGTGTTGCAGTGGTCTGGAATAACACACACACACACACACACACACACACCCCTCTCTTAGAATCACCCCAGGGCACCCATCCAGCTTAAATCCACCCTGCACAGGCACGGAGTAAAGCCTGTAAATATGCTCCCCTAGGGGAAAAGCCACACACAGGCAGTTCAGTACCATGGAGAACGGCTGCGGCGGAGACACAGGTAGGAGATGCTGGGGAGGGAAAGAGACGGCTGGATATTGCACTGACTGGGAGGATGCCTGCAGCCCCTGCACAGACTGGAGGGAAAAAAAGGTGATCAGGTCACAGGGGAGACTGGAGTTATATCTCACCAAAAAGGCTGTCCCATCTTAAACACACTGCTGTCCCTCACGATTCTTGGGGCACAATGCATTCAGGAGAGGGAAACCAGTCATCCCCAGAAAGTCAAAGTCATGCAGAACAGACCAGCTGTCTTGAGGGAGGCCTGAGTGAACAGTCCTCTAAGAAGTCATTGTGATGCTTTTCATGTTATTTTATGGGGTCATTGTCCTAAGACTAAGAAGTAAGGAAAACAATGAAAAACAAGGTTCATCCTAGCAACCTAATCTGGAATCTTTCAGGTTTCTTTGGACACTTCCATGTGTTTCCCTAGGAAATAAGGGCAGCTCTGTATCTCTCCGAGCGGTATATGAACATCCAGATCTCCTTGAAAAGAACTGATTGATGACCTTCTCATTGATAAAGACTTTCATATGGTCTGTGCAGTGCTCTTTAATATGAGCACTAGGTCTACTGGCAGTAGGTAAGCAAGAGGAGGCCAAGGCCTGGATGCCAATAGGACTTTGGTCATTCTTCTGGGCACATAAAAATAGCATTTAGACTTAAGAAAAACTTGTTACCCATTCCCTAGTGCCGTGCCCTCATCATGCAGTTGCTGAATGGGGTGCCCATCTGTATCCAGAAAATTCTCTCAAATCAGAACCAGGGACTCTGGGCTGCCAGGTTTTACTCATGAGGTGGAGCTGAAGGTGGTGGCACCAATGGAAAGCATCTCCTCTTCTTGATCTATCACCATTCTGAGGACTGTGCTTCATCTGGAATCCCCTCACCTTGGGGTCTTCCAGCCACCTCCTTACCTGAGTGACCAGTGGGCTGGCCATCTGTGGCTGTGGCTGGACCTGCTGTTGTGGCTGAGGAGAGGGCTGCTGCTGAGGCTGCTGCTGGGACTGCCCCACCATTGCACTTCGCAGGGGCTGCTGGCTGGTGGGGGGGTTGTATATTGCAGGGGTTCCATCGGGATTCACAAAGGGCTGGCCTACAAGGGAATAAGACAGTAGCAATCCGGGACTCTAGAGCCTTCACCAACAAGCAAACTTAAATGCATATGACCCATATGGTATAGCCAGTGAAGAGTGTGAGCCCAAAGCAGTGAGAAGCAGCAAGTAAGTCAAGCAGATAGATGAAGGGAGATTTTCCAAAGCTCCATGCTCCATAGGACAGTACCATCTAGTTGAAGATGGCCTGTTGAAATGCAAGCTACATGAAGCCCTGTCTTCTGCAGCCCTGTACCTCAGCCATCAGCAAGATAGCGCACACTGAGAGGAAAGGACTACTGTCCGTTTCCACAACTCCAGTTACAGTGACATGCTATTTACCAAGACATTTGTTAAACTTCATCAGCTTCATCATCAATTCAGAATGATTATTAATCCCACTATATATTATACATACAACAGAACTAACCCATCTACTCATTTCTAAGATTGATGCAGCACAGATTACAAAGTGATTCAGATTTTAAATGTGATGTGTAATAAACTCTTCACAGAATTATCTTGAAATGGCAAAATATCTTGAAATGGTGAAATAATTCACTATTATTATTGCTGTTATTTCTACCACTAATAGTACTATCCAAGGAGTGTCATTAGAGCCTCTTTGAGAAAGGAAGGTGCCTTCTAAGTCTCAGAAGAGGGAACGATAGCCCACCAGAAAACTCTAGAAGTAAGGGACTGAGAAGAGCAGAGGAAAGGGCAGTGGATGGAGAGAGAGAGAGAGAGAGAGAGAGAGAGAGACAGAGAGACAGAGAGACAGAGAGAGACAGAGAGACAGAGAGACAGAGAGACAGAGACAGAGAAGGTAAAGGAGTATACAAATCAGACTTCAAAGTTTCAAGCCCAGTGGCAGGCACCTAACACACATGCCTGGAAGTCTAACAACTCACGGGTAGGTGATCTCATTCCACTTCAGAGACACAAAATTAAGGCTCAGAGAGACCACACAACTTATTCAGGAATATGAAACACAGTCACTAAGAGAAGCAGGACGTATCTCTGGTCAGTGTAACTCCAGTCCATTCACTTTCCATTATATAACTTAAGTGAATTATCCAACTTTATGTAATGAGTACCTAGTACAATAAGGCTCCATGAAAAAATCCAATCATAAATGGAAATTACTTATCCCCACACAAGAATTTAGGAGATGTGGGGGACCAGGTTTCAAGATAGAATCATACCCAGAAATGGCAGATAAAGAAGAGTAGGGGGGAATGGATTGGAAAAGTGTTTGTGGAACTGTTTGGGAATCTTTTCTCCCTTTTCCACACCCTCCAAACCCCGTGGGAAAGGGAGCAGTATGAATCTTTGTCCCTGAGCTGAAGTCATGGAATTATTTCCCACGAACCTGAGCAAAATACCTGGAGAGAACAGAACTCGCAGAAGAAGCTGGTGTTTTAGAGGAGGATCTTCCTTGTGTTGGTGTCAAGGAGCTGGCTGGGTTCTTCACAAACTCATCTCTAAAACCTCCCCATACATTTACTTAGGGTAAGTGCATGTGATGGCCAAGGAAACCAGCGTTGCTTTTTAGTAGTAGACACATAAAGACCAATCAAAGGTTACCAGTAATAAGAGGAAAATTCCCAACCAAAAGGGATAGGATAGATGGGGAGAACATAAATCTGACCCAAAGGAAGCAATGTTCTAGTGAAAGAAATATATGATATTCATTAAGAGCGTTCATAAAATGGAACCTACTATAATTAACTGATAAATGTTAAGTAAAACCAGCTACAAATGAGCAGTGACTATATGATTCCATTTTTATTACATTCAAGACTGGGCAAAATGTATCAGTGACAACAGAAGTCAAAGCAAATGGAAACTCTGAGGGGAAGTAGGGAGCCTATTCTTGGCCTAGATGTGTTCTATGTCTCACTCTGGGAATTGTTTACTCAGGCATCCACATATGCAAATTGGTACCCAGGGCTAAGTGCCAGGTGTGTAGATCATGCACTTCACTGATGTGTAAGTCAAATAAAAAAACTGAACTGGAATAGGATGAATTCAAATGCTGATGTCATCAGGAAACATTCTCAGGTAGAGAGCAATGGACAGCTTTAGGTCAAACAGAAATTATAGTAGGAGTTCTCCATTGCCATTATTATCAGAAGTTTTCAGCCCAAATATGTGTGTGCGCCATGTGTGTGCGCATGCAACAGGAAACCTTACATCCTGCCTATTCTTTTTTTTTTTTTTAAAGATTTATTTATTTATGCATACAAGCACTGGGCTACAGCCCGGAGGTGTGGGGGGGGTGAGAGGATTCACCACAGAGAGCGGGGAGCAGAACAGGCAGATCAACCGAAGTACACTGCTGAGGGGAGCAGCGGGCACAGCAGGAGAGGTCCACTGCGCCATATGGGTCCCCCGCCTGGCCGGCAGCAGGGATCGAACTCGTGCTGCAGTGGCTGCGATTTGCTTCATAGTGCGTTGCTTAATCCACTGCGCCACCAGGGAGGCCCACATCCTGCCTATTCTTACATACACCTGCCAGAACTGAGGAAGTTCAGATAACAGTTTCATAACCAATCACAGTGCGCAATGATGAAACAGCAGATGTACCAGAATTAAATTCACAGAACAATCACTACATTTAGAAAATGTTCTTGAACTGGCACTTGTTTTCCTATCACTGTCATTTAATTTTAGGTATATTTTGTTTCAATTTTTTTTATTTTTATTTTTTTAAGATTCATTTATTTATGCATACAAGCACTGGGGTACAGGCCAGAGGTGTGGGGTGGTGAGAGGATTCACCACAGAGAGCCGGGAGCAGAACAGGCAGATCAACTGAAGTACACTGCTGAGGGGAGCAGCGGACACAGCAGGAGAGGTCTGCTGCGCCATGTGGGTCCCCTCCCTGGCTGGCAGCAGGGATCGAACTCATGCTGCAGTGACTGCTGTTTGCTTCATAGTGCGTTGCTTAACCCACTGCGCCACAAGGGAGGCCCATGTTTCAATTTTTTTAAAGTAACTTTCTTCTGGATTCAATATCTGTAAGCATTTTCCCTCCAAAACACAATAATTTGGGAAAGGATGAAAAACTTCAATATTTAAAATGGATCAGCCCATTTAATGGTCTATGACTAGTTTCTTCTTAAAAAATACAAGAGGACAATCTTAGGTGCCCTAAAACAAAATTCTTCACAGCAGTCTCATCAGAAATCAAAATCTATCTCATTCTGTTCACACACACACACACACACACACACAGAATATTTGCTATATTCTTTGACTTTTGGTTTGCCCTAGAGAGAACTGAGGAAGTGTGAAAAGTGAACCATGCTAAGGGCAAAAACCATAACTCCAAAATATTCAGATGTTCTTTTTGATAAATTTTATATCCTCTGTTTGAAATCTTATTAATAGGCTGTGGCCCAGAAGACAGAAATACTTCTAAATAATTGCATATGAAAAGGACTAAGAATTCTCTTCAGTAGAGGGAGATGGCAGGTTCTTGTGGAAAGAGAAGAGCATATAGAAGACTGATTTTTATGCTCGCCAAGGAGAAGCACACAGAACAGACAAAAGCAAAAGAAGAAGCTGGATGCCAGGAAAGAGCAAAATCAAGGGCAGCTAGCACAGGTGACTACTGGTTTTCAAGAAGGCAGCAATTCTCTCTCCTCTCCCTTCTACTAATTTTTACCAATGCAGATGCGATCACAACTGAATACAGGCAATTAGTCTGAATGGCAGCTGCTGAAGACCAAAGGGGAACAAAAGCCTAGCTGACTTGGGAACTATTCAGCTTCAGGGTGTTTTCATTTTAGGAACCGCACAGCACGCCCTGCGGGGTTCTGGCTCGTGTGTTGGCACAGGTAACGGCACACGGTGGCAGAGGTGAAGCAGGGTGGTGTGAGCGGAGCCAAGGCAGAGAAAAGGCTTAACTGCAGAGCAATCATTCCTCTCAAGCACATGGGATTCTGTGGAAACCTGCTCCTCTCTCCCTGTCAATACAGCTAATGTGTACTAGATGTTATTTTGCCAATAGCTAATTATTGAGTCCTTGCCCAGTGACCAAGACTTTGTCACTCAATCCAGAGAAACAAACAAGTAGAGAAACAAAATCCCATTCCTCCCCACAAAGAGCTTTTCAAAGTGCTGCTAAGAGGAAATGGACCTCAGGGCAACTCAAACTAGAAGCAAAGTAGCCATCTCCCCTTGGTTTCTACCACCAAAGTATTTGTCTTGTACTTGGGAGAAGGACATTCATTTAAAAAGAAAGAGGAAAGAGAGCTTTTTGTTAGCCAGATTCTTAGCAGGTGATTAAATTATAAGGGAGCTACTGGTGACTGATGGCAGGATGAATGCATATCTTTTAAAGATGAGGACTTCACACAAAGGCTCCATGGAAGCAGTTTGGATAGATGTGAGAATTCTTGTGAAGGCAGAAAGGGAATGGAAGCCCATCAGGAACGTTTAAAAGAAACATTTCCATAAGAAACTGTTCCAGGGCCTCTCTGGTGGCGCAATGAATGGGTTAAGCATAGCACTATGAAGCAAACCGCAACCACTGCAGCACGAGTTCGATCCCGGTTGCAGGCCAGGGAGGTGACCCACATGGCCCAGCAGACCTCTCCTGCCTATAGGCCTGCTGCTCCCCTCAGCAGTGTGTTTCAGTCATTCTGCCTGTTCTGCTCCCCACTCTGTCCCTGGTGGCTCCTCTCACCACCCGCGCCCCCAACCCTCTGCACCTCTGGCTGTACCCCAGTTCTAATATACATAAATAAATCTTTTTTTTTTTTTTTTTAAAGAAAGTGCTCCAAGTGAAGTATCTGCAGATGACGGCCCTGATAGCCAACACGTGAATTTGCACCAGATGAAGACGAAGCAAAATGGCAGACAACAGACATGGGTATCAATGGGTACTTCAGGGAAGCAAATGGCTGTTGGCATCTTTGGGTAATAGTGCATTGAAACAAAGTAGACAGAGAAGAGCTTTCTGCTAAAAATTTCCAGGAGTCTAAGTCCATGACAGCTACAGGGAGATCAAACTCAGGTTTGCCTTGCAAGTACGAAGATGTTATAGATGGGGAGAACTTTGAAAATGAGCCTCTCTGGCAACTGACTCATCCTGATGCCTAGAAAGCAAAGAAAGATTGATCCTGAGTTATAAACAGACCAGCCAAGAGCCAGGTCCAAGGTCAGACAGTATAAAAGTATACATTTTATTTGGGATCTGCAAGACTCTGTACAGGCAGGGCTGGGTGCAGTGTGCTAAATATTTAGTACTTGGTCAGAGTCAGGCCGGTTGTGCTGACAAATGAAGTTTTCTTTCACTTACTACATACAAGCACTTCAGTACTTTCAAATATACTTTCATTGCTTGTCTTATATTTGTTTAAGACATATTTTATCATAGTTGTATATCTGAGCCACACTCTCAAATATAATACATAAGATAAAAAACCGCTCCTTTATCTACATCAGCGTATACAATGGGTGGTAGATATTATTTCAATAATATGTAATTATCAAGTAACTGTACCCTAAGACTATTTTATTATTTACTCCAAGGATAATAAATAAATCTAACCATGACCCTCCCCTTAAGGAGCTTAAATAGTGCTGATAAAAAGGAAATGAAGTCAGAGGCAGTTCACAGGAAAGTAGCCATGCGCTCTAGGTTCCTTATACCCAAACATTTCTGTCATTTATTTCGCAGAAGACATTAGGTGAAGGTGAAAGGTGTGGTTTCCAGGCATTGACAGCAATGAGAAAGGTGAGTTCCAGGCCAAAGTATGCAAATTTCCCATTGCAACAATAGAGTCACATAAGAGATTTGGTAGCTACAGAGACACATACACAGTCACGTGTATATGTGATACATGATACATGTCTACGTCATATGTGCACAATATCAACTGTCATAAAATAAAAATCTGGAAAAGAAGACTAATGATTCACCTTATATCCCTGTAACCACAGTACAGGTGTTCACACATTTTTTTCCATTCTAGGGTTATTTTAATATTTAGCATTTGTTAGATTTGAGAAGTGTTCATAGAGAAGCCATTCAGTGGTGTTAATAGAATCCTTCCTTTAGTTAGGGTCCTTTTTCAAAGGATATATTTTCATAACAATAAATGAATTGATCCAATGAATAAAAAATGGGACTTGGCACCAGACAGCACTTGATTTCTTTTTCTATAAACAGGATTACAGATAATATATACACACACAAGTAGGACATCATTACAAATAATATCCTTGTATTATACCCTAAAAAACATTGTGCTTTTTTGAAACACTATATGTTTTGCTGAAAACAAACTCCTCAAAACTAATGCTAAGTGTGTGGTCTGGCCTGTAAGCCCTCCATCTCCATTAAATTTGAAAGAATGGAAGCCAACAGAGTTTGTTTTGATCAGTGCTAGAATAATGCACACAACCTAGTTTTCTTTTAATTTCCTTTGTAGAGCTGGTAATGATCTAAAAAAAAAAAGCAAGCTAATATTCTTAAAAGTATCTAATCTGAAAGCTTTCAAATGGTTTTCAATAAAATGATTATGCCTCCTTTTCCCACTAGTTGATGGCATTTTCAAAATGTCTCCATCAAATACCACACCTTGAGATTGTGCCACATTTTCATGAAAATGTGGTAATTATTCAAGTATTTTACTGTCATTCTCCTTTTTCTGTGAATTTTCCTGTTACTAATAGCAACATACATGAGAGAAGATTGAGCCAATCACCTTTATGAGATTTGCATCCAGTTTTACATCTTCAGGTTCTGCTAATCAAATAAATTTTCTGGACAATCAAAATGTGCACAGAATTGTCAAATGATCTTGTAGGCAAGGGCAAAGTTGCCCTGTTGAGTTTCCCCCATGAAGATTCCCTGAATCTCCCCCACGAAGCGGAAGTTCGTTAATCTATTGGCTGATGTGAGAATCTCAGTGCTCTGGATCCTTTACAACAATGTGGGAATTAACTGACTGCTAGAGAAATTAGACAGTACCCAACAGCTATTCATCATGGAAGATACCATAGTCATGAAGTTACCAATTCACCAACCCTCAACCCCCCAAAAGTTCTCTAAGGCAAGTAACTCTAAAATACTTGAGTATTTGCTCATTGTATTTTCATTGCCACTGTGATTTCGGAGTTGGGTAAAATTGTAGGACAAGAAATTCATATAGTTAAGAATCTACTACATGTTCCAGCCAATATCTCAAGTTTCTTGAAATATCTTGGATGGAAAACAACTTTTAACAAAATAATAGGCTACCTGGGGATTTACTCTAGAAATGTAAATTTAACTCAGGAAATGCAAATTTAACTCAGTATATTCCAGTTCACCATTCCCTGGTCTCTGGTTTTAGAAATTACACACACTGTGGTCAGTGAAGAGAGGGTAGAGGAAAAAAAAATGAACATTTCTGGGAAGTAACAATATTTATATATCATATTGGTATGGACAGCAAATTAAAGAGATCTACATTATAGCAAAGATCTGCTCTTCCTAATTGACAATCCTACTCAGCAGTTCATACACTGAGCTTCCCTGCTCAGACATTTTCAGAAACTTCACTAGTGAATTCATAAGTTCAAACATAGAACAAATATCTGATCTTGTGTCCTTGCCAAAGCAGAGGAAATGCACTAACCTGTGTGTGGATTAAGAAGGATGCTTCCAGGTGGGATGCCTGTTGCAGCTTCAAGTGGGAGGAGGATATAGCTGGTGTTGCTGGGTGCAACCTGACCCCCCATTCCATTCTCTGGATAGGACACACAGCTGGAAGTGGCTGCCACACCGGAAACCAGGGGTGCACTCTGGAGAGGTGGATGGGTGCGGGATAGCGATCCTGAGGAGCCCGCACTGCTGGAAGACTCAGAACCTGCCACAGAGTTACAGGTTGACAAGTCATTCTACAGTAAGAATAGGTGAGAAGCCACAGTGCTTGGTCTAAATACTGACTTTTATATAATGCATTAAAGACTTTGAGGTAAGTGCTGCAGGACAAGATTAGTGCTCTCCCCACATTTTGAGATCACATTTTATTGAAATATTTGCTACATTTTTTCCAACTGTGTCAATATCCTAGGAAAAGAGAGATTAAGAATGAACACACTATTTCAACATTCTCACATGCCAGTAGAGTGATGAGTGGTAAATGCTATACCCTAAAGCTCTGAACTCGGTGCCTTAATACTCCCATCACTCTGAGTGATTAATGCCATGGAAATATCTTACTGAGGAATTACAAGAAAATAGGCCCGGAATGCACTTTAAGCAAGAATCGTATGATATGGTGATGACTCTCAAGTACTGGTTCTCCAACCCCTAAAAATGGATTTTGAAGGGGCATGCTCATAATCCCTCACTGCAGAGATGAGTAGAACTAGCTCATGCCCACTGCTGCTTAAGATCTACTCTGCTTTTTACATATTCACACAGATCTTATTAATATGATCAGTGTGAGTTTTAGGATAAAGTTGGATCTGCTGTCAGATGGCACAGAAGGGTAAACTCAGAGGATGTTTGTAGTGTATTTCTCAAACACTAGGTAACTAGTTCAAAGGTCCACAAGGTGGAATCCATTGTTCATGTCCCTGCTCCCTCCACTGTGGAAGAAGAAAGACCTGCTACATCCCGTATTCACTAGCTGCCCTTCATGGCAGCCAAAGCCAAGCAATTCTAGCACCTTCACCATGGCTATCCTGGGCTCTGAAAATTAACTAGAGGCTCAGGGAGAAAACACAGCAAGCAAAATTCCTATTTCTGTATATTCAGACCAGTGATAATTTGGATGATAGGCTACAAGAATGGAGTACAAGAAATTTATTAAATTTCTTAGTTTACAATTATTGACATATCATTAAATGCAATTATTCTCTCTCTTTAAAGACCGAGCTATATAAGGAATAGTTAATATTAGTGCTAGCAATGTAAAATGTACATGTGGAGTAGAGGGGCCACTAGAGAATGTGATAATTTCTGATACAGCAGATGGCAGTATTTATTGAGCAGTTAGTATGTGAAAGTACATGGATATGATATGCACTTCAATAATAAGTGCTATCACTGCTAATACTGATGGAGAAATTGTAGCATAGAGAAGTTAGATAACCCATAGCTAGATAATAACAGATCTGGGATTTGATTTAGGTCGGCTGCTTTTAGATTTAACCATGCATGGGTCTCCCTGGTGACACAAGGGATTAAATCTCAACACTATGACACTATCTGCAGCCACTGCAGCACTAGTTTAATCCCTGGCCAGGAAGCTGACCCACATGGTGTGCAGACATCTTCTGTCTCACCCTCTGCTCCCTTCAGCAGTGTATTTTAGTAGACCTGCCTGTTCTACTCCCCACTCTGTTTATGGTAAATCCTCTCACCATGCCCACAACTCTAGCCTGCGCCCCAGCTCTTGCATGCATGCGTAAAGAAAATAAATCTTAAAAAAGAAAGATTTAACCATGAGCTAACACTGCCTCGTGCAAACATGCAAACATGTGCACAAGCCATGAACTGTTCTTAGCTGGAGACTCCTCTCAGCTATTCTCATGACTCACTATCAATAATGGTAAGTTTTATTTTAAGATGTTCCATCTAGCTGGTATAAAATGCTGATGAGATTTTTAATAATGAATGGGGTGAAAAATAAAGAATCTAACAGGAAATTTGAAACTGCTCAGCAGAGTTTTGAGACTGTATCACTGACACTTTGACCTTGAAGTCAGAGCCCCGGTGCAAACTGTAGCGTGTTTGACTTGACACTATAGTCCAAATCTGACACTAGAGCAGAAGCAACGACAGCAGCAGCAATACCACCACCAAATCTCCTGCGTCAAGACACTTAAGGTCATCCAAAACCCATCAGTCTATCTCCAGGTTGACAGGGTAGATGGTGACAAAAAACTAGTGTCGAGGAGGCGTGTCTTGACTGTGGCTGGAGGTGGGAGCTAGTGCCAGCAGATGCTCGTGTGAGCAAGAGCTGAGCGGGGACTGATGCACAGAGCCTGAGAGCCATGTCTAAGCCATAGAATAATTTGAATTTGTTTTTCAGAGATGGTCATTCATCATTAATTAGCAGCATCACTCCCTTCCATCAGTAGGAGGGAGAGGATGGATAAAGCAACATCAAGAGGAACAATAAGAAGACAAAGGAAAAACAATATAAATAATTTGGTTCTACAAGTTCAAAGAAAGAGAACTAAGTTTCACTTGAACTCTCAGCATTTGCTAAGATGGAGGCAAAATCCAACAAAATCCCAGAGGAGCCTCATCCATAGGCATGTGACTGGGGTGAGGTGTTGGCCTTTCTGGCTGGTTTATAACCAGTTAAAAAACATCAGTGACCTAGAAGCAGTGGAGCAATAGCTTCATATCTAGCATGACTGAGATTCTTAATCCAAAAAGGAGACTAGCAATGGTGACAAAAGGCCCAGGGTGGGGTGTGTTCAAAGACTTTTTTAAAAAATGAAGCTGGTACTTGAGAACTTTACTATTTTGGGTGCTGAGAGTTAAACTGTTTCTGGTTTCCCTTTTCAAGGACTTAATGAGAGCAATGGGAAATATTTAAACAGTATGTCTATGTGACAAGCACTGTGAGAATCACTCTATCGGAATTATCGGATCTCATTTTCACAGCAACCTCATTTTCAAGATGAGAAGTGATCCTCAGAGACGTTCAGTAAATTTCCCAGGCACATTTAGTGTGTCACATTCAGGCAATGTGGCTCTATGATCACGTGTTAAGCCTGCAGGTCCCATTTTGCCCGTGAGTCCCTGAGAGTCCAAGGGCAGAGCCCTGCAGGATGGTGCCAAGTTCTAGGAGCTGCTGCTCAGAACTTTGATGCTACTCACTATGCAGACTCAGAAGTCAAAGTTTCTTTGGAGGGTGGGTAGGAGAGGATGGGCGCTGTGAGACTCTGGTGAACACTGGAGGGAAACACGAAGAGGCAAAAGGGGAAAATGGAAAAAAAAAATTGGAAAAGAGATCAGAAAGCAAAGCAAAATGGAAAGCCAGGGAAGAGACAGTGCAGAAGGCACAGGGCACAGACTCCCTGGCAGGAGGGAGGGTGCTCTTCTCTTGGTCTCAGTGAGGAACCGAGGAAGAGGAAGTGTGTTGAGTTGGGGCTTTAAGTCTGACTAGCTGTTTTCTTTAGGAAGTGACTGCTTCTTTTGACCCTCAGTCTCCTCATTTGCAAAACATTTAAGTCACCACCCTCAGTGTGAGCAGTGTTGAGGAGAAGGAACTAAAGTTCCCCTCTGCTTGAGGAAACTCCAGATTAGGTTCTTTCAGACCGTTGACACTTTACCTTCCTTTTCTTGAAGCATGTCTGTCCCTGGAAGGAAGAAGCAAACCTTCCAGACTCTTACCAGTCTTAGAGCCCAGCTATGTCCAAGGATGTGGGGGTCATTAAGAAAAACAGCAATCCTTATTGCTTCCACAGTTTCTGTGGAAGTCTGACTTCCATCAGAACCAATTAGCAAATGCTGATGGTGTAATCAAATTGGAGAATCACCTCTCTCACACCCTCCAAAACTTTTTAATCAGCCCACTGCACCCCCTAAAAACTCCTCCACTCCTGTTTCAGCACGGTTGAGTTCCATCTCTCTCCCTTGCTGCTATATATTCTTGATCCCATTGCAATAGCTACAAATACTGTCTTTAGTTCCTCCAATGCAATTTTTGTTTTATAAGTTCCCTGACCCATAAGTATTTTTCCCCTGAATTAATAATTCAAGAAAATGTTTCCCGATCCAGGGGTCAGAGTTCAGTAAAGCAGCATGAAGCTGCTGAGATTATGGAAGAGGAGACAGCCAGGCTGCATTTTGTGCAGTACCAAGCCACATAAAAAGATTAACATGAAAAGGAAGGCTATCTTATTTTTCTAGAGCATTTGCTCTCAAAGTGTGATTTGAGAAAAAAGTGTGATTGAGAAAAAAGTAATCTGTGCTCGAATTAATCTTTAGGTGACTCTGTTGCATTACAGATGAGGT
The DNA here is from genome assembly GCA_019455555.1 of Galemys pyrenaicus. NCBI lineage: Eukaryota > Metazoa > Chordata > Mammalia > Eulipotyphla > Talpidae > Galemys > Galemys pyrenaicus. Next base: position 3,688,970 of record JAGFMF010011466.1, on the reverse strand, counting down.
CCTCTACCCTGAGAGCAAGACGGAGGGAGGAGGGTAAAGCCAAGTAGTCTGGCTATTTAGTCTGAGAGAGATGGTGTGTTCTTGCTTCTAAATTGCTGCCACCAAACAGCAGCTGAGGGGGCAAGACGAGCATCACTCAAGCCCTCTTCACGAGGACATGCATGGCCAGCCACCTCCGGGGTGCGTGTGGGCCATCTGCCAGGTGTATGACCATGCTGAGGGCGTGGTCATCAAACAGGAAAGAGCCAGTCCTGCAGAGTGTGCTCAAACATTCAGACTTCAGGAATACGCGCTACCCAAAATGTAGGGAAACATATTCCCCACCTGGAAGAATTCTCCTTATTAGCTATTTAAAGCTAGAAACTATGCAATTAGAGGAGGAGAAGAGTAAGTTACATGTCACAACTCCAGACTCGATTTCTGAAAGGTCAAAAACAAGTTTGCAATTCTATTGTGAACAATGAGGTAAAAAATTTGGAACTTGTGCTGTTCTGAAGCTCCATGACAGCAAAACTGACAGCTTTGCTTCATAAAACCATCTTAGGAAATTGTAAGTTTGTTTTGACATCCTATCTTGATCTCCTTTAAATTTTTCTTTTTCTTTTCTTTTTTTTTTGCTTTCCATTCCTGTGCCTTGACAAGCTTTCAGGTGACAGGACACTTAGATTTAAAGAAAAAAAGTCTCAAGCACTTACAATTTCTAATCATTCTTCAAAGAACATGGCATTTTAGCTTTCCTGAAGTGTTTAAAATGTTTCCAAAGAGCTTTGCTTTGGAAGTGATTGGGGGTTGGCACATGGAAAATGACGATTAATTTAAACATCTTAAGAGCTCTTTTGGTGTGCTGGAATTTTTAAGTGTGCCGTTTAAGGTACTTGGTTTCTGCATTTTAAGGAGATTTAAAACAATTTAACCTTTCTTAGTTTACAAGAGCTCAAGTGTACCACAGTGGATTTTCTTGACTTCAGTTGTTGCAATAGTGGGATATGAGAGCAATTAATTAGACTCAAAAATCAAGAATTCATCCATTGGTGAAAAAAAATGACAGAGGCAGTGAAAAAAGATTCGGAGCCCATCTGAATCTTTCCAAGAAGTGATATCCATATAATTAAATATATGTATCTCCATATATATATATAAAGTAGTGGTGGTGACTAGATACTATTAATTTTCTGACTATGTAGCAAAACATGAGCTAATTTCTTAGGAAGCATTTATCAACAACATAATTATAATAAACCATTAGCATAATGAGTCTAGATTTTATAGCCTTCCCCCTAGCGTGAGTGTACAGTCTGGATGGGAAAGTTCATGCAGTCCACGACAATCTCTGGGTGGTGTTGTCTGTTCACACCCCCAATGCCACTCCCTACACCCCAGGCCCAACTTGCACCACCAACAAATCCTGCCTCCCAGGGCAATTCACTGAATCACAGCTGCCAACTCCCCATCCTAGCAGAGGCGAATCGAAAACCAAACTACAATTAGATACTAAAATAAAAGAAGTAAATTCAGAGTACTAATGATTGGTCATGCTATCTCCTTGGGATTTCATGATATGTTTTAGTTATGAATATTTGAAATAATTTGCAAAGAATGGTGAGGAATTCTTGGGAGACAGAAGAGCTACGAATGGCTGATGAGGTGGTATTTGCAAACTGTGTATGAAACTCATGTTGTTCATGCTTCGGTAATTTAAAGTTGTCCCAAGTTAACGGTCCTCCTGGATAGCTCATCAAAGTCCCAAGACTGTCCATACAAACTTGAACTACCTATCTCAAAAAGTTACCAATCACTTAGAAGGGTAGGAAAATAAACCAGGAAAAATAAATGCACACACCTGACTACTTGGGAACTCAAAACCTCTCTGCAATTCAGGTTACTTATCTGCCAATCAGGATAACATTAAATGGCAATAACAGAAATAAAGAAAAAATCTGCTATTTATTGAAGGCTTCTGTAGCTCACGTCAACTCAGTCCTCGCATCAATCTTACAACATAGGTACTATCACTATTCCCACTTCTCAGATGAGGAAACTGAGGCACACATAGGTTAAATAATTGGCCCAGAACCACATTCACTGATGCCAAAGCAGGAACGGAAACTATTAAGGTTATAATTACCTTACAACATAGTTTTAAGGAAAAATTGTAGTATCCAATTAAACAATAACCGTTCATGTGGTTCAATAGTTGCCATTTGTATGTGCCAGTGTAGTCATCTTTATATAAATCATAAAATGTAAACCTGTAGCAACAGTCTGTTGACGTGGTTTAGAGTAACATTCTGCTATACCCTACAAGTTATGGTTAAGGAAACTGAAGGTTAGAAATGTTAATAATTTGACCTAGGCACAGAGCTGGCAAGACGCCGTATGGATATTTTCATCGTCCTTTCTGGCTTCCCAGCTAGCCTAGTGATTACTACCATCATCAGGAGTGCCCTGCAGCCAGAGGACACAGCGACTATCGCATCAGTAGCACAAACATGACAGGACACAAACCCGTTCAGTACTAACTACCTGCTTTGGATAGCTTCCCGGTACTCCTCGTACTGGATGTGCTATCACCCCTGGTCAGCACCGTGATGCCCCCAAAACTTGCCGTCTTGGTCATGGTGGGCTTGAGATTGCGGTGGGAGCTATCCGAGTCTGTGCTGCTCCAGGCCCGCTGCTGGTCGGACCACTTGAGTTCGTTCTCGGAGCTGCTCTGTCGACTCCCGGAGGTTCTCCCTGAGCCGTCTCTGTTGCCCCTGAGGTACAGCCATCAGAAAGATGTACAGGGACAGGGTTACACTTGGTGAACAATATGGGCAGAGAGTGGGACCTTTCTCGGAAGAGTGGTCTACCCAGACCCTGTTTGTCAACCCTCTCCGTTAAGCCTGTTGCTTCCCACACAGTGCCACAGATACCTCGTTGGTGTATGAACAAATAACACATCACACAGAACACTCATGTTACAAAACGGAAAAAAACCAAACCTAAAAATGTCACACAATGTCTCTGCCAGTGAAGGAGAAACAACGTGAAAAACATATGGAAAAAATATTACTTTCTCTCATGGAGAAGACAGGGGATAAATGTGACCCAAGTCAACACTGAACCAATGTTTAGAAGCAGTTTTGATCTTAGATGATACTAAAAGCAACTGCCTCTGGAGAAAGTTTTGTCTCTCCATTTTGCATAAAATAATTGAACTCTGTGTGTATTGGGGGGTAGGAGGGCTGCACATAAATCCAGAGAAATCATTTATTAGTTTATTTTTTGACCTTATGAGCCATATATCTGAACTCATAAGGTTTTGATGGACAGGGCAGAAATTATAGAAATTACTCTGTTAACCTATGATGAGAATTTTGCCTGTGAGCTTAACCTTCATGGGCAGAGGAAAGAGCCCTTTAATCCTTTTTCACATAGAAGAACTGGTGAGAATAACAACAACTGTGTAAACACTACAGTGACATGAAACTTCCCAAGGGGATCAATGGAAATAGCAAAAAAGCTCCATAGGTGAACACGCTTGTTCAAAATTCAAATATAAAGAGAAGGAATGTGCTGGAAGGGATCCAATACCCAGAAGTGAATTTGGAAGATTCCAGGGTATCTCTAGGTAGTGTGCAAAATTGAGAAAGTTGATGAAATTTGCATTTTCATTGGTTTCCAATCTGCTTAAAAAATAACTCAGTTAATATTTTTGAAGCTTTTTATGCAGTTGGAAATAATGTATCATTAAAATACTCTAAGATTTTTCTAAATTATAAGTAGGTGAAGAGAACACAAATCATGGAAAATATATATGTCCTAACTTTGTATCACTATGTAGTGGACATACTCTAGTCTTGATCCAAATCTCACAGATGTGGTCAACAGTTCTATTAATAAGTATTCTTCTAAAGAACACAGAGCATTATTAGCATGGGAGATGCACATTAATATCTCATAGAAACACCAAGCAAATTTTACAGAAGAGACACAAAATTTTAGTTTTGCTTCCATCTTACTTCAATTTACTTATTTTTATGTTATGAAATCTGTTTTTTTTTTAAATGACGGTAACATTGTGAGCATCATTAACAATCAAGTTGTAAGTATACTACATTCAGTTTACCATTACAAGTCCAGCTGGATCCAAGAGATCATAAAAATGAAAGCGCTAATCTATGAAAGGGACTTTGTAAAGTAAGGGCAGGGAGAAGAAGAGAAAACTCACAAACAGAAAGCCCTCAGCACCTGCTGTTCTCCATCAGTGCTTTCCTACTGATATTCTCTCTGTTCTCAGTACCCTGGGATGTCTGGCGTTGGAAGCGGGGGTCATCTAAGAACAACACCAGTTTGCAAACAGGAGTGTTAGGAGACTTTCATTCTTAAACTTTAAAATTCCAGAAAGCCCAGGAAGTAGGCTGCAGAAAAACCAGTCTTTTCAAGGACCTAGCATGCCATTCCTGATTGTTGCTCTTTCAGTTTTGAAATTGAAATTCATTCTTTCCCCATATATCTGTGATTCTTCCAGCCCACCTTTAACAAAGCCTGACTAAGCAATGTAGCAACTGTGACTACAATAGGGATAGAACAATCATCTGATCTGTAGATAATCTCAGAAAATTATCATATTTAAACAGTCAAACAATATTTTAAATTGCTCTATACACTGATTATCCACCTTAAGATTAGCAAAGTGAGATCAAGAACTGAATTTCCTATCTATGTGTGTACGGGATCATAGACATCATAGGAAAACTTAAACATATCCCCCAGTGCCTTCCAAGACCTCCAAAGCCTACTCTGAGTGGTGCTAGAACCCAAGAAGACGATGGCAGTAAGTTTGGCCATCCAGAGAGCAGGCCCTCTTTATGTGACTAGAACTGGATCCTAGAATAGTATAAAGCACATATTCCAAATTGTTTCAATGCTGATAAATGTAATTGATAACACTCATTTTCTTTCATGTCTGAACACTGTATTTTTTTTGCACTAGTTAGCTATGATGTATACTTAAACTGCTTTTATTGTTGTGTGGATGGCTGTGCTAAGTCATCTGGAGTTTCTGAGCTTGGTGTTGGTGAGGAATGGCGTCCATATTTGGGATGGCTGTTCTGAGTAGATGGTAGCTCTAATTAGGTAGCGCCAATTAATTCTAATTGCAGAATTGGGGTTCTGCAAACTAACTGGCCCCAAGAAGGCAAGAACTCACATATTATCTACATTGACCTAATTAAACTAAGTGTGGCATGTGATTGAGGAGCACTAGTGAATTCTAGTACTTCTTTGGGCTTGCAAGGTGAAAATGCAAGGTATTTGCTTAATTTTCATGTGCAAAAATGAATTGTCTAATGGTATAAGAGGAAGGTATTAGTCTATGTCATTTCACCTAGAAAAATGAAGGAAATTTTAAAAAAAGTATGATATTTTGCTTCTTCCAAAGTGTAAAGGGAAAAAAATTACTCTAACCTTTCTAATGATGAAATACTTTTCAAATAATCTGTGGCGGGCCTCCCTGGTAGCACAATGATTGAGTAATGCACTGTGGGCAAAATGCAGAGACTGCAGCAGAAGTTTGATCTCTGCCACTGGCCAGGGAGGGGACCCACATGGCGCAGCAGACCTCTCCTGTCTAGCCCACTACTGTTCCTCTCAGTGGTGTGTTTCGGTCGATCTGCCTGTTCTGTTCCCTACTCTGTTTCTGGTGGATCCTCTCACCGCCCGCACATCTGGCCTGTACCCCAGTTTTTGTATGCATAGGTGGATAAATCTTAAAAAAAGAAAACCCCAAATTTTCTGTGGCAAGATACTTTCTAAGCATACAATCTATATATTTTTCTGGGTATTTTTTTTCTTCTAGGTGGACAAGAGATTTCTGTTTGTCTTATCTTTCCTAAAACAAAGATGAATCTTAATATTCACAAAGTCCTATCATATTAAATATATTTGTTAGCTAAATATAATTGTTAGGTAATAAATACACTGTGTATCCTTTGCCCTATAATGAATGCTAAAGAGAGATGCATTTAATAGGATAATAAGAAATAAGTATAGCTCCTCTCCTTCTATGGAATGTTTAGTTTTCCTGTCTAGCATAACATACATACATACACACACACATACACACACATATACATGTGTATATATGTATATATGTATTGTATATATGTCACATATATCACATATATAATATTCCCCTTATCCTGCACAGATTTTGATTTAAGTATTTCATTATAATTGGAAGCAATCCCATATTTTCTGCTAGAAGTAAAATCTGTGCTTGAAAAAAATCACTTAGAAATATTATGATAGATAGTAATGGCTAAAAATCAGCCTCTCAAATGGAGTTATCATTGATTTGTTTTCCAGTGCTGGGAATATATATACAATTGCAGCCTGGCAGAGAAATTTTAACTTGGTGTAGTTCATGAAAGTTGATTTGGGAATGTTAAATCAGTGTGCTGCCAAAGTTAGCCCTTGAGGGAAGAAAAAAATGAAAAATCAAAGTGAGAGCCCTACAGGATTATAAACAAAGTAATGTTTTTTTTGATTCTGTATCTCTCATTATCCAATAGAGCATCAACACTAGCTCTGTAACAACCTTCACAAAGAGAAACCAAACATATTTTATTGGATAAACAGATATATTTTACACTAATACACTTATATTTGACATTGAATCTGCCACATATCTGAAAACACAGTTTTAAAAAAGTAAACCATACCAACCGAAAGAGCAGTCTTTTCTTATAGGTCTCATTGCATATGTTACTGTCTTCCAAGAGCCTACTGTAAAGAAAAACATGGTTTTTATGATATAAAATCTAAGGGTCATAAATGCCCTATGTTAAATGGGTGGGTACTTTACTCTTGAATACCTGTCTTGTAAATCAAACCCACATACTATATTTTATTTGCATGATACTGTATTTTTGCCTTAATAAATTGATGTTGACATGATTTTACCCTACCTTAGAATTAAGGCACTGGCACGAAATAAGGGAGAAAGGTAGGAAGAGGAAATAGAAGAAATGGAAGAAGAGAGAATAAAATAAGTTTATGTACTATAATACTTAATGAAATATATTAATTTTGATTTTTTTCTTTGAACAATATTAATTTTTTTCTCTATTTCTTAAGCATAGTGGAATACTGACATTCCAAAAGCAGTATCCAAGAAACTTTTATAGGGTACCAACTTTATTAGATTTTTGCTTGTCAGAGACCATCAAGAATTGCTCACATATTAATGTGTGTATGTCAGCAACTACTGTATTGACGAATAGAATCCCATTTGAATACTCAGTCTTTTTAATACAAGACACAAATAAAGGAATAAAATCAATGAGTAAGGTATGCAAAATGACTGACTAGAAGACTAGGGAATGTTTCCCATTAAACTGAATTATAAATGCTCATTTCAACTTTTGGAGAAGAATGTAGAATTTTTGAATGATTCAGAATCATTCCTAATAGGCCACCGCTCATGGATTCTTAACATTACTATAAATAGAGAATATCTGTCTAAATTTGTATAAGTTTTGAAGTCATTTTTGCCTTATGTGGACTTGTTTTCTAATTTTATCCATTCTCAAATCATTCATTCAATTGAAGGGTTTAGTTACTTGAAGATTTCTGTTAATATTAATGATGGCTTTTTAAAAAAACTTTCATCTCTAAAGCCTAGCTAAAAATAGTCTCTAAAGGGGGCCCTCCCTGGTGGCGCAGTAGGTTAGGCAACACACTATGAAGCAGACCGCAGCCACTGCAGCATGAGTTCGATCCCTGCTGCCGGCCAGGGAGGTGACCCACATGGCACAGCAGACCTCTCCTGCCTTGGCCGCTGCTCCCCTCAGCAGTGTATTTCGGTTGATCTGCCTGTTCTGTTCCCCACTCTGTCTGGTGGATTCTCTCACTCCCCCGTACCTCTGGCCTGTACCCCCGTGCTTGTATGCATAAATAAATAAATCTTTAAAAAAAATAGTCTCTAAAGGAGTTTAATCAATTTCCATCTTAATCAGTTGTATAGGGGACACTCTATAAGCCAATACCTAAAAAAAATAATTAACCACCATGTTTTTAATGGGTACCATATTTCCAATATAAGTTGCTTGATTTGGTACATCTTAAATGTGATTGGTACAACTGATGTGGAATTCTTTAATTCCCTTTGAAACTCCATAATTAAATCAATGGAACACATTAATATCTATGTCAGTTGAGAGATATTTTTAAGGGTATATGTTAAATTAGAAAAATTTCTACTCTTATATTCAAGGCATTGCATCAATTTCATAAGCCATCATTTCACAACCACTACCTACTCACTTCCCCAGTCGGTATACTGCTAAATACAGTTTAGATAAAATTTCCAAGTTAGGCCTTTTATAAAGGCTAACAGATTGTTTAGAATGAGAAACTTAAAACAATGACTCCAGTAGTTGTATATAATTATAGGGCACAGGAAGTGGCTAATAATACCAAATATTTAAGTATTTTTAGTAGCCTATTCAATAAGCCAATGAAACTGCAAGTTCCTATGTGCTCTTGACATTTATACTTTTTAATACCTGGTGAAGGTAATAGGAATTACACCTTTGGGAGGACCAGAAGTCGAGACTTTAAGTAAGGAAAATGTCTAAACTTATGGTTGAAGTCATGTGAGAGAACTTTTCCTCAAACCAAATTTTAGACGTGCTAAATAACATATATGTGTGCATATATATGTGTGAACACATCAATATATGTATTTATCTATACATATATTCAAGCACACACTTATATATGGGAGATATATGTATCTATGAATATACAGGACACACATGACAGACTTTGTTCTTCCAAAGACATAAAATAGCAAATTTTATTTTACCTGTTTTCCACAAAAAGGCTTTCCTGGGAGCAAACTGACTGAAAAATAAAAGAAGGCATTGTATCAGACGTTCTGGAGATGCTGAGGGATCCCAAATGCTTGCCTGATTTTTAACTACTTTTCCCCTCCAAGAGAGAAAGAATGCAGAAAAATAGGTACCATTTTTAGAAAAATGGAAATAAAACAGGGAAAAAAATAAGTTAGAGTCATAAACCATTCTCATGCAGCATACAGCACTTTTCCATTGGGGCATCTTCAGGTTTCAAAGATTTAGCCTGCTCAGCATCAAGGTCAGGAGAAAAGAGATGTTGTGAGTGAAAGATGTGACCGTCGGACTCTGAGGTAGCAGTTTCCTCAGAGGCAGTGAACATACAGCCACCAACAAAAGTTGAAAGGACAAGTTCAAATCAAGGCAGACAATGCAACCTTGGCACGCTGCACCTGAGGCTGAGAGAGTGGGAAAGCTGCCTTTGCGAACTTGTTGCCTGGCAACAGCAAACTCACGAGATTCACTGCAAGACTCTTAACATTGAAGTAATGCCATCAATCATTAATCTTAAAAGTGTGTGTATCTGTGCGTATTTGTGTGTGACGGGAGGGGGTGTTGGGTTGGCGGGAGACATGTGATAACAAGAAGTTAATTGAAAAAAAAAAATGTCAAGGTGTCAAGGTCCATCTAAGATGAAGTTTTTCACATAGAAAACCAGTGTCTTTCTTCTTTGCTTCCATTTCCCAAGCATTCGTTTATCTACTATCTTTTAGATACTATCTTACATTTGATACATAATACAGAGAAGATAAAATTTCATTATCATTACATGCTGGGGAAAGGCAAAGCAAATTAAATTTTAATAAACAGTAAAAGAGAAGTCTAAAAACATGGTGGAACAAGGGTCTGATTATGTAGTGACTGAGATTAGGGATGAACAAGCATCAATATAAATATTCTAAACATAAATATGTACACCAGATCATATATGTGTATTTTCTCAATGATGAATAAGTGATCTGCTAAATGGATAGAGACTTAACAGGTCCCTTGTAAGATAAATACAACTAAAGAAAAATAATGACCTTTCAATAACAAATCTGTGAATTAAAGGATGCTGCTAATGTAACCACCGCTCAAGGAGACAAACAGGATATTGATTTCTCTTTACATTTTGCTTGAGAAATCATTTCCTTCCACTAAAGCCAAAGGGCACAGTTGGGCATAATGTTTTCCTCAGTGGTTTGAGCATTTCAGTGAAGGTATCTCTTAGAAGCATTTTTGTTTTAACCTTTGTGCAATGAACCTGCATCCTGAATAGCAACTGGGCAAAAATCTTATTTAACAGAAAGCAGACGGTCAATTAAGAAAGATGGTTTCCAGAATGTTTTTTAAATTTGATATTTTGTATGTAAAGGGAAGCAAACACAAGTGACATGCCCTACCATTATTCTTAAGAAAATCTCTTTAAGGTGAGTTAAATATCCCACCATTTTTATTTCCTTTAGTTTGATTTTACTACTGGTTTGATTCAAGTCACTACATGTGAAAAAAAGTGCGACTGTCTCAGATACACAATGTGAATCCAGTTCTTTGCTTCCTCTCAACTCTCAAAGAGGCTGATCAAGTTGATAATGTTCAGACTGGGTGTTAGAATCACTCTACTACTGCTTTCAAAGAGTTGACCAAAGATATACTCATCTCTTTTAGACTTGTTAATCTAAAAGCATTTGGGGCAAAGCAGCCCAAACTCTTTAAATTAAAAAACAAGACACCTGCATGTCAAAGATAACTTTGCCTAAAAGGTATCTTCAGAATGTTTCTACTTTTTGTGGAAAGGTCCCCAAAAAATCATCTCATCATCCCTCCACCACATTTTCATAAATAAGACAGAGACAGTTATGGGTTATGATTCAGTAGCTGATGAAAATAAACTTTAAAAAAGTAATATTAATAACTTGCAAATTTTAATAGCAGAGAAAGATAAAATTGTCACAGTAATTAAGAGCAGCATTCAAAGCTGTCACTTATATGCATTCTTAGATATAAAGAGCTCATTTTTTTAAGAAGAAAAAAGATTTTGCCTAATGGGTTACAGAATTCTCTCCCACATCCCACCCCCAAGCCAGGTGACACCACATGCCCTTGTTCAGTTTCCACTGAGAAGGAACCCCAGTACATGCCAAGGAGACCCGAGATGAGTCCCCTCCTGGAATCTCTATCCCTACCTAAATATCCTTCAGGAATTACCTCTTGGACAGAACAAGTCTTTCTCAACTATATTGCTTTATCAACTATCAAGCTGGTAACTTTGCATAGAATTAATAATGACTTGAAATTTATATCAAAGGAAGCACTAATATATTTTAATTATTTCTGACTAAAAAAAATAATGTTTGAGAACACTGTTGTATGCACTGAGTTACAACTATGTAGTTCTAAAATAATAAATTTGTCTTAAGATATCAAAATTCTCAACCTACATTTGAAATTTTATTTGAAAATCCCCAAATGATTTGCATGTTTTGATTGCGCACCTACATATAAACACATACACACACATACACCTTAGATGTCAACATGCATTATAAAATACCCAAGATCACTTCTAATCTTAAAATAATCTGAATTTTGCTAAAATGCAAATACTAGGAAATATTTCCTTATTGTAACTTAGTAGGAAAAAATTCTACTTAAGTATTTTGACCCTATTTAGATGATTCTCTAAGTGGACTAACAATTGTAAAGGAAATATAGTTTATCGCCTCCATTTTTAATTATGAAGAAACAAAAGACAAGCTAAGAAAAATAATAAATGTCTATAATTTAGTTTCCTTATGCTGGATTCTTTGCATCTGTTTTAGAAATCGCTCACTATTATTTGAATTATTATTTTGTGTACCTCAGTACTTTGGACAATGATAATGATCATTTGGGAATGTGGAATTACATAGATGTCTTTATGTAAATGCTAAGGAAGATCTATGATCATATGTATTCAACAAAGTTCATATAGCTATGTCATGTCTTTGAGTTTGTTATAATCATAGATATATAATATCTTGTTAATGCAGAGTCACCCCCAAAGAGCCCTACCCATTGGTATTTATCAGCTTGTCTACAAGCTACTACCTCCTACACTGTACCAGGGTTCATCTGTGTGTCCAACAAAATACAAAAGGAAAGGTACATAACTTCTAAGACTAGGTTGTAAGAGACTATGGCTTCCATTTTGGGTTCTCTCTCTCTGTTTTTCTTTCTCTCTGACCACTTGCTCTGGGGAAGCTTGGTAGCAAATCATGAAGACAGTTCAGCCTACAAAGAGAGCTGCATAGTGGGACATGAGAGTGACAGCTTAAAACCAGCAAGAAACCAAGGTCCGCCAACATGAGTGAATTTGGAAGCAGATCACCACTCCATCAAGACTTCAGATAACTACAGCCCCAGCTGACAGTTACCTCATGAAAGACCTTGAGCCAGGGCCTCCCCTGGTGGCGCAGTGGGTTAAGCAACACACTACGAAGCAAACCGCAGCCACTGCAGCACGAGTTCGATCCCTGCTGCCGGCCAGGGGGG
>JAGFMF010011466.1:3632211-3676504 GCA_019455555.1 Galemys pyrenaicus | reverse complement strand
CCCCTCAGCAGTGTACTTCTGTTGATCTGCCTGTTCTGCTCCCCGCTCTCTGTGGTGAATCCTCTCACCCCCCTACACCTCTGGCCTGTACCCCAGCGGTTGTATGCATAAATAAATAAATCTTTAAAAAAAAAAAAAAAGACCTTGAGCCAGAATCACTGAGCACAGCCACTGATGGATTCCTGACTCACAAAAACTGTGAGATGATAAATATCTTGGTTTTAAGATGTCAAATTCTGGGGTAATTTGTTATGTGCCAATAAGTAGCTAACACTTAAAAAGACAGTGTAGGGTGCATCTCTCCAGCAGAGTTATGGGGCACTGGGAGACAGACACTGAGCATTTTTTCTCTCTCTAGGAGAGCAACTCAGCCTGTTAAGGGTCATGGAAACATATAAGAAATGAGAGTATTATAAACAATAGAGGGCTTTTCCTTAGAAAAATGCATATGTGCTCATGGGAGTAATATTTTGCAGATGATGTAGGGATTTCTTTCATCTCTGAAATCCTATGAATATGCTCTGGGCTCAGGATGTCTATGAAAAATGCCTCCCTTAGGACTTCAGGTGATCAGTGCCAGACACCACTTGAAGCAGCAAAGCCTGAATCACTGGCTGCTAGAGAGCCGATCAGAGGAACTCGCTCCTCTACTCCTAAAGAAGGAAGAAACCACAGCATCTTGAAGAAGGCTTATTTCATGGGATGAAAGGCTATGGCAATAGTTTGGCACTTAAGCTTTCTCACATTTAAGCTAGCTTGTAATTTAAAAGAATGTTAATTAAATATGGGCTTTAAACAGCAACATTTACTTCCAATTTTTAACCTGGTACCCAGGTTCCTTACAGTTAACCTCCCTATGGGGTCAACGGGAAAGGCAATGTGTGAAGAAGTCATGTGGCCCCTCTCCCTGTGATTACCTCCCTAAAGCCGTGAGAATCTACAAAGAGAGTATGTCAACATGTGTCATCCTCATCTCAGGCAGCCGTCAGCGATGTCACTTTCTATCATCCAGACCTATGGCAATGTGGCACAAGTTTCAACAAACACAACTAATATTTTTACATTAACTGAATGAGTGTCTGCTTTTCAGCATAACATCTAGCAAGTCACTTATAAATTATATAGAACCAAAGAGGGGAGGAGTGTGTGTGTGGGGGGGGGGAGGGGTTGGAGGGAGAGGAGAGGAGAGCAGAGCAGAGCAGAGGGGAGGATATGAAGTGGACTTTGGAACAACTTCTCTCTGTGATGGTCATGAGAAAGAAACAGTCTACATCCCAGCCCGCTGCAGACATTTGGACGCTATCACAAATAGGACAGACCCTCGTATCACTTCATTCCTATATCCACAGATGCAAGTAAAACTACCATGTGTCAGACTGTACTTTGAACTATTGACAATTCTGCACAGAATAAAAGTCTAAGCAGCCCACATAGCTGTAGAATCTTCTAGAATTGTACCCAGACCTCATTGAACTATGTCTGCTTCCACCTTCCCCTCTCACACCATCTTAATTCCAGAGCTCTGGGCCAGATTATTCAATTATCAAAAGTATATTTTGTTGTACTCAAGAAAGGCATGAAGGCATAGAAGATCTAAGAGCAATCACAGTATAAATGTGAAAGAAGTGCAGTGTTGGAGGTCTGAACTTCCTCTGCAGCTTGATATTAAAGGGTCCAGCATCAGCAAAAGGGTCATAGACATTGAATTGGACCTGAAAACTATGGGACAGCAGGCCGCCTCCATGCTAAACCCCGAAGCCTTGCTGGTGGCCAGGTTGGCTTTGTAATAGTCCCCAGGAGTAAGCAATAACAGGAGGCTGCAAACAGGGACGTGTTGTCCACTTACACAAAAGAGTCACACCTCTGCCTTCTGCAGAAGGAAGAAATCACAGTGATTTTAGGGGTTTGACAAACAATTTCATGAAATGGAAAAGCTATGGCAATAGTGTGTTTTTGTTTCATCTTCTTGTGCTGGAGTCCAGTTTTTTTTTTTTTAACCTACTTTTAATTTTCATTTAATTTGTATTTTATTTTGAGAACAGTAGGAAAAAGCACACTCTTTCTTAGGATTTGAATAAAAATTGTTTTATGGTTACTCCCTTGACAAATGGCCCACAGACCTGACTTGATGAAACTGTAGGGGTGTATGAATGTTATTTATTTAACACTAATATGATAGCGTATCCCTCCTTGCTAAGAATGCAGATATTTCTCTGTGTGTATGAACAACAGACACATTAAATTATTCTTTCCTGTGAACAACGTTGGTTTTAAGAAGTCAAAATGGGGCTATGTGCTGCCTAATATGGATATGAAGGTGGCTTTTTTAATATCTGGCACCATATCTCTGTACTTAAAGCCTAGCCCACTGACAAAAATTGTACTTCTCTTCCCCCACAATGGAGGGACTCAAGCAAACCCTTGGCTACCTTTCCATCACTTCCCTGAACTAGGTCCTCTTCCAGAAACACCTCTAGTTTGCTGCAGTTCAATTTGTTCCCTGGCTGCAGCTTCCCTAGTCCCTGCCAGCTCCCTGTCTGGGGAATGAGCTGCCTTTCTGCTGATGGAGGGACCGCACTAAAGAGGCAATTAAAACAACTACTCACATCGTGTGCAAATATTCTCTCCCTCACTCTCTGATATTCCTCTTCTCTCTCTTCAATTGATTTACTTCGTCTGTCATCTCTAAATGGATGCATTCTGTTTTGCTGAACAGAGAAAAGAAATCAGGAGGGTTATCCACGTTGAGCTGTTAGAAATCTGCAGTTAAGTAACTGTCAGCTGAGAATAATAAATGTTCACTTAAACAAATGGAACATGAAAAGTCGCACTCCCTCTGGTCCTGGGGGAAGCTGTGTGGGTGCGAGTGTGGTGTGTGTGCATGACATGCGGGGACACCAGAGACCCGCTGCTCCTGGTTGCCTCCTTGCTGGAGGTAAATAGCACAGGTGTTTCTGGAATGAAAGCACCTGGATGTGTCTCAGGTTTCAGCCATCTCAGCTACATGATGGGTCACCAGTGATGGACTCAGTGTCCTCTACTAACCTGTGTGATTTTGACTCCTCACAGGAGGAAGTAGCTTGTTCAAGGAGGCTAAGGGAAAGGAAGAAATGGTTTTGGCAAATCTCAGGGGTTGTACTAACAGTAAGGGGCTGAAGAAAGTCATGGGCAGGAAGGAAGAGGTGGACTCTATTTCTGTCTATCTAAATTTGTGTTCTTGATTCACTTGACTGATTATGAAGTTACCTCTGGATAGAAAGTAGAAACTGAATTTGATAAGCTAATTTGCTGATTAAACATCAAGAAATCTCAAAGAACAATTCAAAGAACCCAGCATGAGGACTGTCCTTCCATCTTTCACCTGGACCACTTGCTGCATTTCAACTACCCTCCCATCTTGTTTCTCCCAGTGTGCTCTGCGCTAACTCTGTTCATCCATCCATTCAACAAACACCCACGAGTACATGACACAGGCACATGTTTTATAGTCAACTCAAGCCATGGGGTATCTCAGTGGTGGTGGCAGTGGTGGTGGGAGGAAACGAGATACAAATGATGAACAGGTTTCAAAAAAAAGTGCGTCAGAGATGCACATACTGGCTTACAATGACTCACTGAGAGTAATTGAAATAATAGCTTGAGAGAGATGCATATTGTCTTACCTTCAAGAATTCTAAGGCAAAGGCATTTGCAAAAAATCTATTTTGATCATCAGAGACAGAAAGTGTAATTGTAATGACATTTATATGGCTTTTTCCTGTTCTTAACACTTAAAATTTGTTTTCTTTTGCCATTTACTTAGTTTTCTTGCTAATCACCCTGGATCCCACCTCCCCCATCTGAAGAAGAGATCAAGTGAAGTGTCTCTCTGCCCTTGCTGAGGGACATGAAGAAGGCTACTCTAGGACATAATGTTTTGTCACAAGCAAAATACACATAAGGAGAAAGTTCTGCTACAGTTCATGCAAAACAAGCAGACAATTTACATCGACAATAAAACATGGGAAGGAAAAGGGGTGGGGGACTAGAACATGAACTCGATTCTTTTCTGTGAAGACTTATTTTAGGATAGTTGCAAAATCCACCTGTCCTCACCATAACAAGGTTTGTTCTTTACAGCTACACCAGTTGATCATCGGTCCGTATTGATAATCCAGCTCAATTTGTGCACAACTGAAGGACAAAGCTGTAGGGAGTGGAACGACTGCCATAGTTACACAGACATCTGGAAATGCGACTGACAAAGCTTTCCCCAACAGCTCCGAGTCTGTGGCATCCCCACCCCCACATGCAGCAGGAACTGCGCCAAGCACCACCCATGCAGCCCAACACAGAGCCATGGCTAAAGCAACCAGGACATGGTTATTTTGCTACCCACTGAATGCCAGAGGGGAAGGCAAGGAGGGCAAGGAGGCTGGAGAGAGGACAGTAGATCAGAGGCAGGGGAGAGGCGGGAGCAGGAGAAGGGAACAACAGGAGAACGACATGAACATCAGTCAGCCCACCTTCAAAAACAACAATGTCAGCCACTCTCAAACTTGAGACCAACCTGATTGTCTTCTTTATCAATACTAGAGTTATCTCGCTTCAAGATAAACCGCTTCTGGGATTCTTCACCTTTTTCATCTTTTAAATGTTCACAAAACCTTTGCTCTGGTCTGCCAGCAAAGTAAAACATATCAATAAAAAAGTTTTTTTCCCTGTTGAAAGTTACTTCTCAGTGTTGTTTTCCCCCACCGTGGCATTCAACTTAGAAAAAAAAAAGTTTACATGTGTTTTTGATACTTGACTTGCTGGCATTATATAGGCAAGTAATAAATAGTATGTCATGTCCCAGGAGTTGTTAGAATACCTTTAGTTGTGTAGAATTCAGATTCTTGTTTGCTGCATGATGCTCCCCTTAGCTGAAGTTATCAGAAATTTAAAGACTTGCCCATATACAGGGCATAGCTGCTACCTGCAGTTACTGTCACTTCTATCACTCTTGAGTTCAATCAAGTTCCTGCCCATTGTCTTGAATAAAATGTTTGGAATCTTAGGAAATGAGACTACCTCCCACCATTTTCTCCTTTTATGAGCCTTCAGAATCCATAATGAGAGGGGGTCACCTAGATTTAATTTCTGTTTTCCTTTAGTGACAAATGCTCTGGAATGTGATGCTAGTAGATTCTGACATCCTTGACCATGTCTTGCAAATCAGTTTAGTAATTGAGGAAACTGGAGATACTTGGTTTGAACAACTTAATGACTGATTAGCATGGGGGAAATGCTCCAAGCAGTTACACACTATTGATTATCCAATTGATTATTTTAGATCCCCTTAATCATTTTATACTATTAGAAAAAAGGCTCTACTTCCTTGTTAATTTCCCACAATTGTCACTACACACCACAGATCTCAATGGATGACTTGCATTTGGGTTCATCCCCAGAGGAAGTGCTAAAATGTTTGTTCCGGATTTAGAAGCAGGGGTAATTTATGACTCTCATTACAGTGTCGCTGTCACGTCTGATGTATTACTTCTGAAGTCCAGTGGGCTTTTTATCCCTCCTGGGTTCATTATGCATTCAGTCATTGGGAAGCTGTTTTCAGTATCTTGCTTAATACAAGGGACCCGTAATTAAGAGAATCTCATCATCTCCTTATATCTCCAAAATGAGCAAACAGCACTTTGAAAACAAAGGAGCAGTTTGTGTATATTCCAAATTTTGAAGAGAAACATGCTTTCCTTATTATTTCACCTTATTATACTAATACAGGTGAACAAACAGTGACAGAAAACTGGAATGATACCTTTTGTAGCTTCTAGAACTGTGTATAATTTTTGCAAAGTGATATCATTATCTCATTCAGTCCCTCCAATACAGCTGGTGTAGGAGGGGTGAATATTTTTGACCTCTTTTACAAAGAAACCATTCCTCAGTAGTCTTTTTGATTCCAAGTTTATACATTTTCCCAGTAAACCAGTGGTACAAAACAGTCTATTCTCTCTGTTTATTACAGAACACAATGAACTCAGGTCCTCAAAACTCACCAAAAGAACAAAAACACTATTTAAAGTACAACAAACAAACAAACCCTGCATGGTATCATCTTAAAGATCCATGTAAATGTTTTCCAGCAAAATTAAAATATAGTAAAATATAAATATATGAAATTACAAATATTACATTTTAAAATCAGGATACTTTGGGAATAAAGTAAACCTGCACTATAAAAGGAAGAGGCCATTGACAGTAGAGAAATTAAACACATTTCAGGTAGAATGTGCTATCACATTCTACTTCAACTACTTATCACATTTCAATGATTTATAAGCATGGAGAGTTGCCAGTCACAATCAAGATAACAATTCCCTATGATTTTTTTTAAGCATCCTAACATTTTCAACTGAAATTTAGATGTTGTTATACCACTTTTTATGCAGCAAGTGAAATTAGAATATTAGCTTAAATACAAGTACAGATTGTATCAATGCTAATAAGTCTCTCCTAATGTCCCCAAGGTCTGTATTCTGATAAACTCTAATAAATGAAATTATTAGCTTACTGCTAGATGTATAGATATGTTGCTTGTAATTGTTGCTAATAGCCTGTAACTGCTCACTTAGAAATGAAATGGTCTGAGAATGTGAACTTTTTGATTCATGATCATAAGGTGATTTGACTTTAGAATTCTTTAAGAAGACCATTTAGAGTGAGATCTCTGTATTTTAATTACAATGAGAATTCAAGTTTCAGATGAGTAAGAGCTTTGTTTTTTTAATGTTTAGCGATGAGTGCCTAGAACCATGCCTGGCATGTGGTAGGGGTTTGGCTGAATAAATGAACCAGTGTATGAATGAGTGTGGTGCTATATAAATAACTATAATTCAAGGAAAGATTAAAAGAGTACCTGAATAACACACACTGTCCTAAACTTTTCAATTATAATACAGGAGAGGATTTGTTTATTATGAACATGAATTCAAATTTTGAACAGGAAGATTTTTAAAAATCAGATTTATTTTGTAGTTGACAAGTTGACAAAAAAAATAACCATATTACCAAGAAAATATGAAATTTAAGAATATCCTGGGAAGAGGGGTGGAAATTGGAACCTCAGTTTTTCTGGTTTGGAACTGCTTGGTTTAAAGTTTCACTACAGGGCAAGAGAACTATTTAAAGTTTGTCTTTAAAATTTAATTGCACATTTTCATAGTTCTGGTTATTTGTTTTTTACAGCAAGACATATAGAAAAAAATCCATCGCATAAACAGAGTAGTTGAAGAGCTTATTCTCTTCAATAAGGTAAATACTATGTAGAGACATATAATTTCTTACTCTGATATAAATTATGCAAAATGCATTCTCCATAACTGCTTTTCAAATATCTTGTTTAAATTTCTATCACACATCAGAACCTAATTGTGCAGATTGTTAATTCTTTTATAATTTTCCTAAAACATATCAAATGATTATAAAGTAACCATGTGAAGCTTATGTAAAAGGAATAAAATAAACCCAATAATACTTTTCCAGGTGGATTTTATAGAGAATTATTTCTGACTCTAGAGCTAAGTGCAATCTGCAGTTTAAGCTCAGGAAAACTATACAACTGAAGTACTGCCTGTGATTAAACTAAAAATTACCAGTAATGTACTACAATATCACAACTATAAAAGATCCCTTTTATCATTAATTTAACATCATAACAATATTATTTCTTAGCCATAAAATGAATGGTGCAATATGTCAACCTTTATTTAAACTGGTAAAGAATTAACTTTAAATGTATCAAGATGAGGGTGTAACTTTAAGAAAAACTCCTCAAAACTGTGAAATGTCTCAGTAATTATTAAGTTATGAAAATGAGAGTTTACCATATATTTCATGGCCATGCAGTATATGTGCCTCTTATTTCATCCTGGCAGTTTTAGTCCATGCTATTTTATTTCTATAGAGTTTTCTCTCTATCATCTTAAAAAGCAGAGAAAATGCATTCAATGTTTCTTCTTGATGAAAAAGTTTCCTTTTCTTAGGATTAAGAAAAATATCTTCTCACAATTTCTAGTAGGTATCTATGGTGAAACTCAATGCCATTTTCATCAGTGTCTTAGTTTTCCAATCAAGCTTCTGAAAAGTCAGTATTAACTCCTTATTGCTACTTATTAGACCTAGCTCATGAACTCAAGGAGAGTAGCGCAATGAAATGCTGTGTAAGAAGACGATCTAACTCTTTCAGTCAATCAACTGCAATTTTAGTTACTTTTTTTTTCTTTAGGCTTAAACTGGGTGAGTAGTTATTATTTTAAAAAATCTTTTTGATCTAGAATTAGTTTTAGTGGTTTAAATTTAGTGAGACCAAATTTATTACTTTTCTTTCAAATAGTTCAGGTTAATCCCTGCCTGTTCACTCCATATACACATCCATATACACATCCAAATGCACACATATGCACTCCATATACACATCCAGATGCACATACAAAGAATTCAATTCTACGAACTACAGGAGTCTTTGAATTTTATACTGAATAACTGAAATACTGTCATCAGCACATATAGTATCTTAATGAAGAAAGCTGTTATGTAAAATAGGGCAAAATATTCTGTTGGGTTAAGACACCTATCTAAACATTTTAGTAGTCAAATGTACTAGAGAAATCTAATAGCACTATTCTTTTAATACACTGAACATTTCAATTAAAATATTGATGACTAGTATCTTTAACAAAAAGAAAACTCTAAGTTCTTCTTTAAGTATTTCATAATTTCCATTATCACTTTACCCTATTTCCATTTTATTCTCTTTTAATTAAGACCTCAACTTGCATACTCAGCAGCCACAGGGCTAAAGTGTCCATCTTCTTTCACAAGCATCTTTCAAACTCATGTTATTGCTTTGTACACTTTTAAAAATTTTATTTTATCTTCTCTGGTTCTGTTTTGCACTGTATATGCAGAGATGTGCAAATACAGGTGTGCAAACTAATACCTTTTTTAACATAAGGCTATTCATGAACAAAAATACTAAGCACAAACTCAAAGGTAACAAGGGTCGATATGACATGTTCTCTTAAATTAATACCACCTCTCTGGTAAATTTATGACAGCATTAAGAGCTTTAAAAATGTCAATCCAGGGCCAAACTGGGGACACTGCGGATTGAGCTCCACACTGTGCTGCATCCGCGACATAGTAGCATGAGTGCAATCCCAGCCAGGGAGGGGACCCACATGGTGCAGCAGATCTCTCCTGCCTCACCCACTTCCCTCAGCAGCGTACTTCAGTAGATTTGCCTGTTCTGCTCCCCAGTCCGTCTCTGGTGAATCCTCTCACCTCCCACAACTCTGTCCTGTACCCCAGCTCTTGTATGCATAAATAAATAAACCTTAAAAAAAAAAAGTCAATCCATCTTGACAATGTGATTCCATTTCTCAGGACAAATCCAAAGAAAACAGAAATGAATGAGTTCATGGTTCCATTGCTCATGACAGCAAAACAGTGGAAAACCATGATGGGCTGGTTAAGTTAAAATAGCTCTGTATGTAAAATGCAGCTTTCCCAATAATGAACAATACTATTGACTAACATAGGTTATCAATTTATAAGAAAAGAGATATGCCATATCATATTTACTTTGAAACTATAATATATGTAGTATATGAAGAAGAATGACAGCAGTGATTAGATCTGGGTGGTGGGCTATGGGCACTTTAATTTTAGAATTTTACATATTTGTTTTTACAATAGATGTATATTATTATTTTGTAACAACAAAATAATAAAGACTATTAGTGTAAAATAGAAACTAATTAAACAACTCAAAAGTGGTTTTTATTAATCATTGTATTGTGTACAGTTACAATATTTTAATATTTTCCAAATTTTTATCACTACATATTTTTATCACTGATTATTTTATAATCAGCTATGAACTTTCAGTTGTTTTTATTTTGCCATTTTTGAAAATACTATTTGTGCTCTCACCCTCTGATCCTAGCTGATCACATTAAAACTTCCCATTATATGCAAATAAAACAAGTTATCCTTTTATTGTTATATCTTTCTCGATCTTTATGCATAACAACATGAACTTATTAATCATAATAAATAAGTAGAGGTGACTAATAGCAAAAGATCTTTTAATATCAAGATTTACTTTCCTCTCTAAAGTATAAATCCAAAGAGTATTGATGTAAAAAAAGATATGTGGATAGGGAAGCAGAAATATGAAATTTGAAAAACGAAAGCAATCATCGTAAAAAAGACTGAAAAATGTATCTCTGAATTAGGCTATTTTTTAACTGTATTGAACACAGTATTGGTAATAATACCAAAGAAGCGTACACATCAGATTGCTCCAATTAGCTTAACAAAACTGACCTATTTATGCAAGTTTGCCTATAAACTGAGAATTTCCATCAATTATAAGTGGAAAAGAGTGCAGAGCTATTAGTACCATTTCCTTTCTCTAAGTTCTCCAACCTTCCATTTCAATATTATACAAACTTTTGGAAAGTAGCAGTTTTAATATATCCAATAGCTCCATACTCTACTGCTCCTTAAAAAAATACTGCATCTTAACACACAGTCTAGTACCTTTCTATAAAGTGGACATGATTAAAATGAACATAACCATAGTTCAAATAATCAAATCAACTTTTAAATATAAATAGCCTTAAACAAGTCTAACAAAAGTTTACCTTTACAAAACATGCATTATTCTGCATTATTTGCAGCTTTTGCAAGCTTCCTAACTGTGACTTTTTGTGGTGTTGCCATGTAAAAACTAAAATGTAATGACAGTACCATGGAACATTTGAGAAGGTTCAATGAGATACAAAATAGTGCAATAAAAGTATCAACTCCAGTGACAGGCATTAGCACAATACTCAATAATGTTATAAAGTGTTTATTACCATTGTTCCTATTTTTCTGAGTAGCCAAAATCTAAAGACACAACAATGAATATTGAATCAACATTTTTATTATCATTAACCTAATAAGGATAGATGTGATCTATACTATGTCATCCAAATAATTGCTTGATCCATGAGTTCCAAATCAGATAGTCATAATTTCCTTAAAGTAATGTTTTCCTGGAACTGCTCAATTTGATTGCTGTTTCTTGGTACTAAAAAGGTTCTGCTTATATAATATTGTGTACAAAAGTATTCTATCTAAGTTAACATTCAACTACAGTATTTTACTTTCTGAAAGTTCAGAATGGTTAATGTACTTTGTAATTTAGATACAATTATCAAATATGTTTCCTATGTGTAAAAAAATTTTTTTTCATTTTCCTCATTTGAAGGACAGGAGTATGAGAAATATAGATTGGGAAGTTGGCTGTGTTCCTTTAAGAATATTGTAGAATCTAGAATGCCTAAAGGAGTCTAGTCATGAAATAAAAATTAATAGGTAAATATCCACTTCTCTTGGTAGATTTCTATTTATTGTTTGAAGAGCTTCATCTAGGATGATAACCCAGCAGTTAAAGTATAAAAATTAGTGGAAACTAAACTACTTTGGACCAATAAGCCACAACTCCTTTTTCTTCTCTATAGCTCTTTCATCTTCCCCCAAATCATGATACTACACTATAGTCTCTACTACTAGAAATCTTTACACTTACAGGGCACAAGAATTATAAAAAGAAGACCAGCTACTCAATATACACAACCAGACTCTCAGTGCCCTGACACTTTTTCCAAGGTACACGTGCAAAATGACTGCCAACACTAAAGATGGACTCAGAAATCACAAAGGGAATCCTCCGGAATTGGGTCTGATTCTGCTCCTATAAGAAGCACAGCTGCAGGGCCTCCCTGGTGGCACAGTGGGTTAAGCAACACACTATGAAGCAAACCGCAGCCACCGCAGCACGAGTTCGATCCCTGCCATCGCCCAGGGACGGGACCCACATGGCATAGCAGACCTCTCCTGCTGTGCCCGCTGCTCCCCTCAGCAGTGTACTTCAGTTGATCTGCCTGTTCTGTTCCCAGCTCTCTGTGGTGAATCCTCTCACCGCCCCCACACACACACCTCTGGCCTGTACCCCAGTGCTTGTACGCATAAATAAATAAATCTTAAAAAAAAAAAAAAGAAGCACAGCTGCAGATGGAGGGAACCATGTCCCAGAAGTCTCTGTTCCTACAAAATTATTGTTCATTTAGGACAATATGCTTTGTCGTATGTACTTGTATAGTGAGCTTTCTTTATGTTGCCACAACTGTATAACATAGATCATATAGATACACACACACATTCAGGTACATAGACACTATGCACGTACACACACAGTCTTGATCAGAATTATCATGGCTCCTCAATTTATGAGCAGAAGATGGATGTGAACTATAGATCAAGCATGATTCAAGCACGGTTCTGAGCACTTAAGAACTACTTTGTACTTGGTACAGTGTAGGAACACAGAACTGGTACTTCTTGCTTTTACCTATGCCAGGACACGTTTTAATCCAGTGTGTTCTATGGGGTTGTGTAGGTAAATCATTTTGACATCCATCTTAGTATTAACATTATTTCACTGGATTCTCATTTCATTTTAAAAATAAACTCATTTAAAATTTTGTAAGTGAACCAATGGGTACCAATAAAAGAAGAATGTTTTATTTTTCTTCTTGGTTGTATTGTCATTGAAGAGTATTGATTCTGCTTAAATGTCTTCTTTCCCTAACCTTAGGAGAAGAGCCAAGGGACAATGGCAGAAACAACGGATTTTAGTCTTGGTTTTCTAAGTAGGTAAGATCAAAACATAGCTCTCAGTTTGTGTCCTGTAATATGATCTAGTTTTATGTACCTAGAATGTTGTAAGCAAATTAGTTAAACATGTTCAAAGTACTATTACTCTATAGAAAATATCTTTTACGAAGTGATAATAAAAAGATATTAATGTTATACAATACACCTGCATGTTGGTTTCCACGATTAAATAGTAACACTTAAAGTCTCATAAATAACTTCAAGAAGGGAAAGAAACACAAACTTATTTATTCACAACGTATTTCTGTGATTTATCTGCTTATCCATAGAATCTAATGTTCTCTGAAGCATTTGGGAATAATTTGAGAATACAATACTTGAGAAAATAGTAGGGAGTTCGGCCAATGTTAACAAATGCCTTACTTTGAACCCAAGTGTTGATTAAAGAACTAGGTAGTCCTGTCATTAAATTGAACTTCATGGTTTTCCTGAGGGCAATGTGATCCTTAGTTAGGTTTCTAATCAGATGGTTTTCAGTGGTTTTTACCCTGGTTAGCTCTATCTATTTCTAGAAAAAGTGCAGAGTAAATTTACCATGTTTAGAAATGACAGGAAGCCAACCAACCACTCAGAGATTTCTAAGAGGCACTTAAATAAATTGATGCCTGGTCTTCTTCAGAGGACTACTAATGCTGCTCAGCTTATTCTCGGTATTATTCACATTCCCAGTCAAAGCAAAAGAAGTGTAACAAATGTGGGTAGGAAAAGCATTCTTTTTGTTTGTTTGTTTGGGTACAGATGCAGTAAATCATCTGCAGAGAGTGAAATGCCCAAGGGTCAAAAAAATAATGATTGCCATTTTAAGCTGTAGCCTCTTCAGAAAACTAAGCAGAACAGATGTGCTTAGCCTCCATGTGCTGGGTCCACTCCTCTCGGGGTCTGTCCACTGAAGGTGGTACACCCCACCAGCCTGCCTCTTAGTGCAGCAATTAACCATCACTTCACTTCAAGGACTCTTTAAAAACTCAACTGCTTCATCTAAAGAGAAGCTTTATTTAATACTAGAACACATTTCATGGTTCCTGTGAATTACCAAATAGCCACGTTTATTAATTATCTTTTCTGAAACAACCATGCCAACTACTGTAGTTGCTACATACTACTAACCACTCCAGGCAAATAACCAGGCCCCTACGTCTTAGATATCAGGGCACTGCGGTCTTGGGTGCTGGACTCTAAGTGTTCCATCAAACTGCTACATTCAGGCCACTATTTTGTTTCACTGTCATTGTGGCTGTAACCACACTCTCTCAGTCTATCCGCCATCTCCTTTCTTTGCTCTGTATTCCTAGCGTAGGGGATTTCAGGCAGTGACAGTGGGAGGATGTGAAAGACAAAAGAAAAAATATTCAAGAGATGACAACCTTTTAACATGAAAATTATCCGGGATTAGTGAAACACTGACTCTGACATGTGCTAAGACACCCAGCTACAGATGGAGCTCTGCCTGGCATAGGCTCTGCCTGGTGCCTTCTAGCAAACACCAAAGCAAGTAGATGGTTTCTGGCCTCCAAATGATACAGAAATAGTATACACCCTTCCTCTACAATGGGGAAAGGGAGAGAGAGTTGAAAAACATTATCTAATAAAAGAAAAATGAACTAAAAAAAGAAAGCAGAGATCAGAGAGACAAGGGCAAAAGTCATAGCAAAATAGACTCATATTTGCAGAATTTCACATTTTTAAAAAAAATCACTATTTCTAATCTCAACCCTAAATACCAAAAAAAAAAAGCAACATTATAAAGAGTAAATACATTATAAATATCATTTGCAATACAAAAATAGCACAGACTTTTTCCAAGGCGCCTAGTAAGTGTTATCACCTAATTTAAAAGTTGACAAATAATTCCAATAGAAAAAAGCATTAAAGTACAGGTACAAGAGAGAGAAATATATTTCTGGCAAATATGGGGGAGAGCTAAACTAAAGGTGAAAAACACAAATTAGTGAGCCTCTACTCAAAAACTCCTTTCATGATTTCAACCAAAAGGTAATACATTCTCATAAAAGGTGTCCCAGCCAGTAAGACCCAATTTGTAGACCACTAGGTATGCTAAAAGCTGCTGATCACAAGTACTCACCTGTTTTTACCCTGGTTAGCTCTGAAAACCAACAAGGCTGCAGTGTTGAGTGGGTGAAGTGACTTCCCTTCGCTAATTCTCTAAGTTTAGCAGTACTCTCAGATGAAGGGAACTTCTTGGAACACCCACCCTGTGTGTCACTGTTATTTTTTGTTCTCTCTCAATCACTATGTCCTTCATGTCCAATCCATGCCCTCTGGCATGAAACCATAGATTTGGATAAAGGGGCTACTTGTAGCAATGATTTTGTAGTAACACAGGTTCATTCCCTACACTGACATTACTGATAAGTGTAGTTTTTTTCATTCTGAGGGAAAAAAAAGATTAAAATGAAGTAAAACAAACTTTAATTGAGTGGATATGATCCCTTTCCAAATATTCATCTGATAGCAGAGACAAATACAGAAAACACTAGTAAAGACTAAAATTTTTGAAAATATCTGTTATTGAATGACACCCTTGTTGTTAATCATCAAACATATCTTCTTCAATCATTGATTATCAAACAACAAAAGATTTTAAATTCCCAATGAATCCAGGAATTTGCTCAAGGTGTTCTAGATACTTGTATTTTAAGAGAACTAGATTATTTAAGAAAACTAATGCTGCCATTCCACACACTGGTTTAAGAAGCCAGTCATAATAACCACTGCTTCTCTCTAAGTCCAATATTGAACTTGAGTTGGTGCTTCATTTTCTTCTTCTGTAAAATGAAGTTCTAATTACTAAGGCTGTAAATATGTCTTAGGGCAAAACAAAATTATATACATGAAATAGAGGTCAAGTGTCCATGGAAATGAATAAATAGTAGATAATATTATAAGCAAGAAATTGTATCACTAAACTAAAGGGAAATTCTGTTTGGAGACTATTTTTTTCCATCATGAGAGGACAGATGTATTTTATCAGAGGATATTAGAGAAAATGATAGAATTGAGTGCAATTCATACACATGTAGATATGTTCCTCATGTCTGTTGTCAAGGTTTAAATATTCTGAATTCATATGAAACAATTTTCTCCCCATGCAAAACTTAATGTTCTCAAGTTACATTGCTTGAACTGACTATAATCTTGAAAAACAGGCATTGTGGAAAATAAATCCCAGTCAATATGTTGCTGATTTGTGTCCATGTCAGAAGATCACCTAATGTGCCAACAGTTTCATTAAAAAAGAAAATGTTATAGTTGAAAGTGCTTTCTCTCCCTCAATTCTTGATTTATGTTTATTATCTGTCCATAGTCTTTTTTCCATTTCTCCGAAGCTACAGTGCTATTATAATATGCATTTTCATGTATTTATATTGGTAGCATAAAACAGTATACATTGCAAACTTTTTCCCAAAACACAAAACCTACAAGAAATTTCCATCTCAGTCCTCGTTTATATAAGTGGCAACACTACCATCCAACAACATAGATGAAGGAATTCAGTGCCCATGACCAGAACATGTCAATTACCCTGAGGTCAGCTCTGGACATTTTCAGAGAAGGAACAAAACCAAGATACTTAGAACATGAGTAGAATTTCTTGAACAGTATGTTCCATTTTAAACTTCAACTCCAAAGGAACATGATAGGAAAAGAAATTTATAATCGAACATATAACACTCCACAGAACAACATTTCTCCTTTGCTAAAATTGACAATATTCAACCTTTGAAAATGTTGCCTGCTACTATTTTTTAAAGGATATTGATCTCATTCTCTTCTCTTGTTCTAAAAGGTATCAGCTACCTATCTTCCAGCCTCCCCGAGTCACTCAAAATAGAGGAAGGTCAACAAGATGGCTGGGATGGAGCAGTAGGTCTTGATAGCTAGGGCCTGAACACTATTCGCTCACCAACTCCATAAATACCTTGAGGGTCTAATATATACATATGCATTATTCTTTTTGTGAAGCATGACTGTTAAGCGTAATTTGTTAAACATGATTTGACTCACAAGCAGGGCTAAGGGTAGTGTGCAAGAGTAGGAACTAGGCCGAGCTCAGACATCCTACACAGAAAAGGTGTTCTCTGTAAAGATCTCTTTTGTCTTCCTGGGGACATACAAATCTAGGATTTATTTGAAATTGAAAATAAAGTTAAAAAACGTGGTGCTTTCCTGGAAGTGAAGAAATCTAATCATATGATTAAGATGCCTATTATCTAGAAAATTAAAGTTTTAAGGGACAAAGTATAACCTTAGTGGTATCTGATAACTTACAAGAATCATAAGGATTTAGAGAAGAATGGATCAATAAAACTTTCTGAAATAATGAAAATATTCTAAATATGTTCTTTCTAATATGGGCTCTCGAAAAGTGGTTAGATGACTGAGGAACTAATTTTCAAAGTTTAATTTTATTTAAATTGAATTAACAAAGTATAAGCTAACCATAGTTAGCTGGTGGCTGCCAGATTGGAGAGAGAAAGCTTAGAACCATCATTCAAACTTTACCAAGAGTTCTTATACAAGGCTTAATTTTCTCAAAATCTATTCTACAAAGATTTCAAAGGTATATTGATATTCAAGCCCATGTGATTGTAAAATCAATGTGAACTAAACGTAAACATATTAGCTGTACGATCGAACGTGCAGCCAACAATCTGTCCAATCTGTGGACTTTCCCATGTCTGTTATGACCTTATAGAGAAAGAGGAGTAAAACAAAAGAAAGCAAAATAAATTAAAAGTCAATTGCTTTCCTGTACTGCAATTGGCCTCTCCCTGCATTCTAGTACCTGAAAATCATACACAAGCCCAGAATGGAGAGTGAAAAGCCCAACTAGGAGCACTGGGGAAGAGGAAAGAAGTAAAGGATCAAAGGATGGTGACCTTTCATCCCTACCACTATTAAAAACAGGGGGCACACGTGGCAACCATCAGATGAAGTGGAAAGTTGATAAATTTTAAAATGTATTTTCCAGCACAATAGAATGCAACCACAGGATCCAATAATTCTGAAGCTTGAAGGGTCCTCAAACATTATCCTCTTGAAGCTCCTTTTCAGATAACCAAGTAACCCGAAGTCCAGAGAAGTGAAGCGCTCAATGTCCTGAGATAAAGCCAAGCTCAGTCTCAGCTCACCTAGGCTGTGGTCTTGCCACCATCACCTTTAACTCTACTGAATCTTGAGTAGAGAGAGATGCCCATCTCCATCCCTCTTTGTTCCAACCCCTGGTGAGCACAAAATATGTTCTAACCATGCTGATCTGCTTGACACAAAAGTTGCCTTCATCAACACAAATGCTTGCATTTTGCCAAGCACACTGTAAAAAGGAAAATTATAATAAACAAATGTGTTGAGAGGCTGTTTTACATAGGGACCGTTTTTCATTTAATGTGTGTTTTTCTGTGAAAGCAGCTTGCTCTGCACTAAAGACAAATAGATAGGCTCAAAGGAGACAGCTCCCAGAGTCTAGGCAAGTGACCCTGCTCTTATGCTTTGGGAGACTCACTGGGATCATGAAAAGATCCAAGATAGAAGTAAACAATTATTTTAAGGACAAAACAGAAAAAACACAGCTTGCTCCTTTTAGTGCTAAACATTATATGTCATCAAGCTTAAAACTCATTTTACAGGCAACAAAACTAAAATGGCAGATTTCATATGACTTGTTCTAAGTAACAAAGCTAGGGAAAACAAAACAAAACAAAACTGGTCTTACACCTAGACATGTAAATACTGAATTTGTCTCCAAACTTGCAACTTTCTGTTACTCTTGCAACCACAGTAAGTGATATGTACAAACCAGAGAAAGAAAGGGACAGTTATCCTGCACCTGTCATTGCTGTTTCAAAATGTCTGTAAATTTCAATTTGAGTTATGTTTTGACATAAGATAGTCCACAGTTTGGTAGGTAATCACATGGAGTACTAATGGAAGAAAGAAAATTATGCTTTGAGTGCTATGTTAAAGACCAGGAACAAATCTACTTTATTACCTGCATTTTCTAAACTTTTCTAGTCTTCAGATAATCTTCTACAGATAAATGCCACCCTACTGCTGATAAGAGCAAGAAATAAATAACACTGCACATTTTAAATGTCATGTACTTTGAATTTTATACTGTGCTCTTATAAATGAATCCATAAGAGACAAAGAAAATGCTAAATAAATAGAGTGATGGGGCTTACATTCTGGTGCTGCTAGTCTTGTTGATGATAACAGATTTCCCTGTTTGATCCACGTTATGATCCAAACCAAAGTAAGCAGCTACTCGATGCACAAGCATCCTCTGGTAGGATGACATCTGAGGGAACTTTTTGTAATGATTACTGGAAAGAAATTCAACAAAATGTGGAATTAGCATTTTCCTTTTTGACCTGAGTTACATTTTACAGGTACACACACACAACCATTTCTCTTTCATCCAAACCACTAAGCCTTTTTCATCTCTGGTATCACTTAATGTCATCATTTCCAGACAAATTTTCCACTTAATATAGATTTATTGATTAGGCTACCATAAGGATCTTTGTCTCATAGTTGTACATTTATCTCACCAATGAGAACTTAATGCCTTCTGGAAAGTATTTTATTTTAGTCCATGATACCTTATCAACAGAACCAGGCACAGGACAAATGATGTAACATAATACATGACTGCAGATGCCTATCTGGAGATGTGTCATTACATGCTTTACACTGAAAGCAGCACAATTATTTCCAGGCATAACTGACTGCAGCCAGCTGGAGCCCATTAAAAAACTATAATAAAAATGAAAAGGGTCACTTCTTGTTAGAGCAGCTCTATACTAATCAGTGGCCCCCTGTTTATAGCCATTTTGTCAGGAATTTAACAAGCAGGCTCTCACATAGTCTAAGCAACCATTCCCATCAGCATCTAGCTCTAACTCCAAAAGCATCTCTATTTAACAAATCAGCAAAGATATTAAACAGGGTTTCATCTGTCCCTAAATCTTTCCAGAATTAAAGCCAAACACCAAACAGACATATCATGTAAATGAACAGCATGGCAATTTCACATACTTGTTGTCACCAATGAAATCAATAATTTCCTGCTCCATTTTCAAGAGTATCATCCTGTCCCTGAAAAACAAATGTCAAAATGATGTATAGAACCATTCATTTAAATCTGTGTGACGACAAATCTGCATCTAACTCTTCTTTGGAGAATACTGTCCATTTATATATATTTAATTTGACTTAAGATGATAGTTGATCTCTCGTTAAATATTTTGTATTCTGGAAACTTCTGCAGTTTTAATGGTAATTACAACATGCAAAGTATTAGGTCCATCAAATATATCAAATAAATTGTACATTTTAAATTAATAAGAAATCACAACAAAGCAAAGCCCAAGTGCATGGTTGTATAACTGCATTGAAGCAGAACTGGCTTATTTGACATTGCTTCTCATTCTCTGTCTTTCCATCACTTAATCAGTATCTCTTTTTGACGGCAACTCATAAGCAAGTAACTACCTAGGATTTAGGACTATCCATAAAGAGTAAACATGCAAATTATTAACAGAAAAAAGAAAATACAAGAGAAAGTTTAAGACATCAGAGGTGGTTTCTGTAGTTTACACTCCCTACTTAGAAGAGTTTGAATTAATGACTTTGTGATACTGGACGTAGAACCCCCCGTAAAAAATAAGAAGTTTATTTAATAATTTACCTGGAATTATTCTTTAATGTGTTAATCAGAAACTCGTGTAAGTCTATGCCCGTAGAATCCGTATATTCTTGGCTGCAATCTGAAATGAACAGCAGGATGGAACTGTCAGGGATGACCGTGGGGAAGTGGGGCGGAAAGTTTTCCCCTTTCCTACTTCCTTTACCCGCAAGTGAATTTTAGGTGAAGCTATCGGTACAAAAGGTAAGTTTCAAAACTAACAACACGTCAGTATAACATCAGAATGAAAATTAGTTTAAAGGTGTGAGAACACCCAGAATGTGGAGAGACCCAATTGTGACAGGAGGGGGAGTGGGCACTGTCTAGGGGAGGGGGTGGGGTCAAAAATCACGTGTTCATTTCGTGCTGCCAATCAGGAAGGACAGGCCCTCACAGGACAATCCTCCCAACTCAGAGAGAGAGAGAGTTCCACAGTTTGAGACCCCAATAACCCTTTTTCTCTTAAACCAGAGAAAGCAAAGAATGAATGGTCTGTGACAGTATTCTCTAAATATTAATGAGTACAAAACACGGGAGGGCACTAGCTATTTCCATAAATCTCAGCATACTGGAAAAGCTTAATTATGAAAACTGTTTTAGGAACCTGTACTGTATTCTTGCATATACCTTGGGGTAAGGATATTCAGGAGCAGAGACAATCCCTACAAGCCGATATGTGGCTCTAGAGCATAATATTAACATCATCATCCCTCAACTGAGTGGATGTCCTACTCTTTCACAGTTACCAGAAATGCATACTGCAAAGCTATTTAATCTCAGTATTCTTCATTTCAACTCAACTTAGTTTTGTTTTTAACTTTTGTATCCTTTTTTTTTATTTCTGTGTAATTATATGTATGACAAAACCTGAGAAGTCTGGATTATAGGTTTGGGATTTTAGAATGGCTTTTATTGGAAAACTTTTTATTGAAATAGAAATGTTCATATTTTAAATGAGACATTATGTGGCATTATATGGATTGCAAAGGGCACATTCATCTGCAATCAAAGAGTTAATCATGTATTTCATTGATGTACACATCTGTGCTTTGGAAAGTACATCACCTGCTCACTGGTAATTGCTAATCCACTATCTGTCTTTTAAGATTAACAGGAAGTTAAGGTACACAGCTGAGTATTATTATTATTCATCAGTCATTAACTGGACTGATATATCTGAATTAAGAGCACTTTTGTAATCATTCTTTGTACAAGCTTATACTTGAAAACAGGAGATCCAAACTTGCTAAACAAATAATGACACCATAAACAGAAAATCAAGTTCATATCTTTTACACACACACATACACACTACACACAATTATATGCAGCGCTTCAGGAGAGGTGGTTATGGGTATAAAGTCTAGAATGTATTCTGTGACTATGCTCAAATTGAGTAAGTTAAGGAACATGTTCACATTCACCTTTTGATAACATTCTGATCTTGGGTTTTTCAGAGGTTCTATCTTTGTTTTTATCCTTTTCTTTTTCTCTTTCAGAGTCATCTT
This sequence comes from Galemys pyrenaicus, assembly GCA_019455555.1. Lineage (NCBI taxonomy): Eukaryota > Metazoa > Chordata > Mammalia > Eulipotyphla > Talpidae > Galemys > Galemys pyrenaicus. The sequence goes on along the minus strand of JAGFMF010011466.1, from coordinate 3,654,520 downwards.
TCCTAGATTTATCATCCTCTTGAAGGCTGGAAAAACTGGAAAGCTGTAAATGAATTGATTCCTGTTGGGGAAAAAATATAATAATTTAGGGCCAGATTTAATAATTTCTGTCTGGTTTCCATTTTGCATAGAGGTTATTAAGTAAAGGAAAATGAAAGCCAGGTGCAGATTTTTTTTTTCTTAAATGGTAAAAAATGAAACCTGTCATAAAAATAATTGCCCTTTAAGGCGAATTAAACTTCAGAAGTCAATGGGAGGTCATGAGAAGCAGCTAATACTAAAACTTTGCCTCATGAATATTAACGTTAAGCAAATTAAATTCCCGTAGATCACAACTCTTATTTTCTCTACAGGTTTATTTTTAAACACCTAGGAAACATTTCTTTATCAGTAAGCTTGCATCATAGCCACTGACTGTCATGTCTTAAAAAAAAAAAAAAAAAGATTTCTGCAGTTCTTTTATATAATTCCTTATAAGGAGAAATTGGTACAAACACAGACAGACAGGTATTACGAATCATGATTACAGGTAGAACAGACAAAAATAAAGGCCCTAATAGCCAATTTACAATAAACAGTCTATTTTTAAACTGTATCAACAATGACCTCTACCAATACGTAAAAAGCCAAGCTACACAGCTGCAGAAATCCTAGGAATGAATTACTATCATACATTGCTTACCGATATCATTGATAAATCATAATATAGTTACACAAAACATCGCCTCTTAGAAAAGGTATATGCCATCAACTATATGTCAATATTTAATACTGTTTTAATTTTGGTATCAAGTACTCCTTTCCGAAATGTTAAGATTCTCTTGAACTGATGCTCAGTAAAGATTGACCACTTACAGTACTAGGACTGGGTACACTTTTATATTTATTTGTTTTGCACTAAAAACATATTACTTTGTATTAACTCATATATCAGTCATTTGGTTGGGAGTATGTTCACTGCTTTGAAGAAGAATGAGCCAAATTATGTTTTTTTTTTTTAGTTTTATGAAAAATCTGTTATGATTAAAAACTATGACAAATTAGTCAACATTAAGCCTACTTGTGCTTATATAAGAGATCATTTGATGGGAAAGCTTCCTTCCACTAGTAACATTAAAATTTATGATGTAGGAAAAAAACTGCAGTGACTAATAGTGTTTCTCACTGAAAACTGAATTAATGCTTCTCTACATGTGACTATATTGATGCCTGTAGATCCTCAAATTATGGCCAATATGGGATTCTTAATGGTTCTTTGTAAACCCAGCTAATCTAACAAGCATAAAACAGAAGTGCTCCAAAGTCAAGTTGCATTTTGGGGAGGGGCTTCAGAGTGCACTACGGGACAGAATAAAAGTCGCCTTGGTTGGAGGGACATGTAACACGGACCACATTCTCGAGAAAATATTCATCTGAGCAGGTCTCCTGACATCCTCATGCTTCTCCTGGTGGTGGACATACACAAAATATGTAAAACAGACTGTAATTTGATTATAGGATCTTCTATCACATAGTTTGGAAGGGAATGTTTTGATCTACAAAAGTTCAGGAAGATTTTAGGGCTATGATTTGCTTCTATTTGCTAAGGAGACAACTGAAATATTTCTGGCCAAGAAGACAAGATTGAGTGGTGGAGAATCAGTTCAACAGTTGATCAGGTGGGAAAAGTGAGGGTACCAGGCCTTGGGAATGGTCTCATTACTTCTTCAAAAACGACTGAACCATTGAGCCTCTGTAAGTACAAATCTAAAGTCAAAGAGGCTTGGAGATATAAATGCAAAAGCAGAGGCTAAAGAACATTACGCACAAAAAGATCATACAAACCGATGCCTTGTGTGGACAAATACTATACTCAGAAAAACACCTATCATTTCTATATATAAATATACGTTATGGTGTTGAAAGAACACACAGAAGTGCTATAGAGTTGGTAAAAAACAATCTGTTATTTTTTAATATTTTTATTGATGTGCTCAATAATAAAATACAAGTGTTAATAAATACATTGGTACAGGATAAGTTTATATCCAACAACAGTAAAAGAATGATTCAAGTTGCAGTAATACACTGATAAGTAAATAGTATAACATTAGAAAAGCAAAACTCCTTTAACTGAAAGACAGACTGAACCATCAGCTATGGGTCTGAGATCAAGTAATACAGGTAGCAAAAGTTTTTCCTACACAGGAAAATGAAGGCAGTTTTCCAAATACTGAGAATATACAAACATTGGGGAAGCAATACATTCTGTATATCATATACTTCTGCCAGTGTTCTCTGGGATGCAGTTCCCAAATTTTGTAAGTGCCGATGGTACCTAATGAAGGCATTGCATAAGCTCAAAAGTCTGCTTCTTTATTTTCTAAGAAAGTAGCATGGCCACTTGCTTATGTGTGTCTGGGTATTTTCTAACAGCCCCCTGCTCCCATCACCCCTCGGTCAGTCCAAAGAGAAGCTTGCAGGTTCTAATTCTCCCCTGCAAAACTAGTCTTGGTTACTGAGCTTGGAACCAGCAGGAACAAAGCACCATTTGCATCTGATTTCTCTGCACCAGTGGTATGGAGAAACAAGACTTAGGTCCAGGACGGGCACTATATACAGATGGTCTCTTAAAAAAATTTCCTCCTGGTACCTTGTCAAATGGGATAAAAAGCAGATTAAGCCTATAAAGGCTATCCTCCTCTGCCTGGCACTAGGAGTGTGGGGACAACAGGGGTGTTACTTCTCCCATGTCTGTCCTTCTGCAGAGTTAACATCCACCTGGTGCAGAGTATTACAAGTCCTTGATCAACATTTAATAATACAAGCCGTGGTAGTCACATTATTCCCCCTTTTCAGTCTCCATTGAAAATAGAAGCACAGATAAAATGCTGAAGAAAAGCCACACATTTCTCAGAGCCCAAGTAAAATAAAGCTTGTGTATGAAACATAATGATGGCCACTGGTGGCCTACTCATGCCTCACGACATGAGCCATGGCAAGAAAACGAGGCTAGGAAAAAATACTCTTAGGACAAAATCTAGAAAGAATTTATTTTTGGTCCTTTTAAAGAAAGTGCTCTCATTGCTCTCTGTGTCCATGAGGAGAATTTAGAGTATTTCAATTAAAGTAAAAAAGAGTGAAGTCAAAAATCAAACCAAACAAAAATAATGTATCTTAATCAATTTTCCCTCCTCTGGGCTCAGATACATCATTTACTTCTGTCTTGCCAGCGTTCGGCCTCTGAAAAAGTAAGGGAACTTTCAGCAGCAAGACTGGTTTTATAAAAGCTAATGAGATGGCTAAAAGGCAAACAGAAATAAATATGATGTGAAGTTTTCCATTTTGTCAGGGGAGGGTTTTGTTACAATTTGAAATTTTAGAGCCCAATAGTCTCGCTGTAAGAAGCAGAGATAGTGTAAGGAAATGCAGCGATGTGTTAACAGTATTAACTTAAATTCACCATCAGCTCAGATTCATTTCTGGACAAATTTTCCAATTTGAGAAATCTCCACAAAAGGCCCTAAGATTGTGTCTCCAAAGCTCAATGCACCTTATGCATTATTTCTAAATTTGCCTAAGTGCCAAGAGCTGTGTTTCTTATAGGCAAGTGCATGGGGGGACTTGAGAGGTAAGAATCTCCAGAAAGGTATAGGAGACGGGATACTTAGGACTGTATTTGGATCAGTCTTATCAAGAAAGAGCCTTTGAGGAAATGTAGCACTAGTGTGCTCACTTTTTTTTTTAAGTTTTAATCTAAATTCTTTTGAATTCCTTTCCATTTGCAGTGTTCAGAGGGTCTGGAAAAAAAACAGATGTGATACTCTGTGACAAACCATTAAACTAGTTGAGGAGGTCTCATAAACAGGGTGATAAAGTCAGAAAACTCTTTCTTCAGTTATTTTTCTCTCCCCCAAACACTGTGTCATGTCAAATCAACACCCATGCACTCAAAGGCGGATCCCGTTCATGCAGTTAAGGAGAATGACCTGGGGTATACCTGATCCTGAAGACTTTCTCCTCCTGGTCTGCCTGAGGATTCTTCACAGACAGCAAGACTGCGAGTCAGTTTACCTTTCCCTGCTCCTGACTGGGAAGGGTAAAGAAAAAGGAAGGAAAGGAAAATAAAGAAAACAAACAGAACACATTCTCAGACTGTTAAATCAGCTTCACCTTTGCTTGACACTCCCAGGTCAGATGTTTACAACCTTAGGTTGGTGCTGTCTACACTGGCTCCAAATAGCAGAAGCCCGTGTTGGGCACGCGGGTGCGGGAGAACGTGAGTGGATGCGTGTTAAGGAATGCTTTCAACAACTTGTGCCCATATGAAGAAGAAATAGGACACATGAAGAGTGACTGGTTGCATTTCATGAAAACACAAACAAGAAAAAACGGCAAAATTTAATTTCTACCAAAACTGAGTTTAGAAGGGATTTGACCGAGAAGATGCTTTTAAAGGATGAAGAATGTGTTCTGAACACCAACTGGTTTACTTCAAGTCAGAAATCAATTGTAGAGACTAACAACCCACACTAAGTTTTATTTAAAGTGAAAACTAAAGAAGTGATTGTTTTGTGATGTACAGCCCAATCTGTGACCAAACATATACATTTGTAGCTCTTTTAACCCTAAATGTTCAAATTAGAAAGCACCAGAGCAAGAGAGAAAGAGGCATGAATTCAGGGCAGCCAAGACCCACCCCAAGATCTGCACACGACCACCTAAACTGTGGCTAAGGTCTTTGAATGCCAATGTGCAATAAAGAGCTGCTACCCATAGTATCAGGTCTATGTAGAATCACCAGAGCCCTACCTTGGATTTTCTTCTCTCTTGATTCTGGGCTGCCAGCTGCCTCTGTATGGTAGGAACAAAAGAAAAAAAAAGAGAAAGAAAAGAAAACAAACAAACACAGCAGAGAGAGAGAAAGAGAGAGAGGTAAAAAGTGTCACTATAGAAATCACCAGTAATGGCAACGAGACCGTATCACCCCTGCCGAGGTCTGCCCTTCTCTCCTGCCGGCAAACACCTAGTCCTTTAACTGGTAGATCTCTCTCCTGACAGTTACTGTTGCAGAGTGGAAAAGCTGACCTTGAAGACTTTTGACCACCATGTCATTATTGCCCTTTGCTTCATACAGGTAATTTGCAAATGCAGTTTTCCCTCTCTCACATTTCTTTCTCGTGTACTCAGTCATGGTGTACTTAATCACATCACTTTTTCTATCCCATCAAATCTCCCAGTCTTTACTCCGCTTCTCCCACTCTCTCTGACCTGGAGTTCTAGGTTCTGGTTGTTTGTTACTAAATATTGAAACTTATCCTGCCTATGAAAGTCAATGGAGAGACAATCTTTGATTTTTCTTATGCTATCATGAGTTAGGGTTCTTCATTTTTCCTTGAAATAGCAAATCCATTTTTAAAATTCATTAGCCTAAAGCTGCATCTGGAGAAGCCCTCCACTAACACCTTGAAGTGGCCCGGGAATAAGGATAAAGATGCCGTGGGCAACTGTAGTCATTAAAAATATTCTCTGAGTGGTTTACATTTCAAAGAGTATTTTAGAATATGATTCAGTCAGAACAAAAAGTAATACATGGGAGAGGAGGCTAGCTTATGGATTTCCTTGTCACTTAACTAGTCAGTTTGTTTAAGAAAACAAACTTTCAAAAATATCCTTAAAATAAAAGGAAGGAATTGCGCACAGTAGTATGAGAACCAGGTTTTGGTTTTTGGTTTTTGGTTTTTTGTTTCAGACTTACCTGCAGTTCCAGTTTCTCCTCTTCATCTAGACTCTCAGCTTTCACGATGCCGTTTTCTGGAGTGGCCGTTTCCTGCTCAGTCCCACCTTCCTCCACCATCGCCTGATTCAGGTCTCCTTGTTCAGACATTCTCCCAGACACAAATTAAAATACCAAGGTTTGGTTCCCTATAAGGTGAATATGTCAAAAGGTAAAGTCAGTGCAGGGTGATTTACTTCTAGTCTGAAGATAATCCTGCTTCTCCCCTTGTAGTCAATTTAGATGAGCAACCTAGGCACCCTTGCCAATGTTACACAGAAGGCAACTAAGAGGAGAGGAAAGGAAGTACCCAATGCAAACACAAGAGGCAGTGTTAGCAGACCTAGCCAGACCTCCACACCTTTGCACATTCATTCCTGGATACACCCTGCCACCAAAATGGAGCGGCAGATCTTAAAAGGAGACCTGTAACTCCCTCTATCTACCAGTCCCCAAGCCCCAAGACAGGGAAAGGAGAGTATCTTTCCAGCTCTTGAACAGATGACCCTCACTTCAGCATCAGAGCATCTCTAGGATGACTCCGAAGTTATTTACAAGTTTCAACCATAGACAGACTTGCCCTGGTAAAACAAATGCAGTACACTCTACAAGGGGCAAAACTCAATTGAAAAAGTAATAATTCCGTATAAACACAAGATTTAAATGTGGCAATAAACCTTTCAGGGACAACATTTTCAGGCTTCAAACTGACAGCTACATTATTAAAACCATAAGCCCTCTCACGAGCTCCTGTCAGTTCATGGTGCTGCAGAGCTGTGGAAGGAAGCTTTGGCAGGCAGCTCTAATGAAGCTATTGCCACCCGACTCCGCTACTCCAGGCCCACAATAGACTACTATACAGACACTGGCAATGGCTTTTCAAAGTTAAAGCCTGTTATTATTTTTTTTTCTCCCTACCTCACTAAAACTCCTGACACATCCCCTTCTGATGTGTTGTCAAATGAGGCTCATGAATAATTTAGCATTTACTTCCTCCTCATCCCCCCCTCCATGTCAGAAAATAAGATGGTAAAACAGAAAGGGAAACAAGGGAGGGAGGAAAGGAGGAGTGAGGGAGGAAGGAAGGGAAGAAGAATGGAAAGAGAGAGATCACTGTAGCCTAGTGAGTTGGTTCTTTAACAAAAATTCCCCAGCAGTGAGTCTCCTCTTTACAGTCATTGTAGTGATAATTATCATTGGACAAATTAGTGTTTTGATATGTCTCTATGGAGTATTAAATTACCACTTACTAACTTAGCAACTGTATTTGCAACTGGATATAAGAAGTATGAAAAATATCTAAAGCACGGCAATTTCCATTGCAGATTTGCTAACACCCTACCATGACCGAACAGCTGGGAGCAAAGGCTATCTCTTAAAGAGACAGGCTCATCAGGCAAAGGATTGTGGGAATGCAGAAAGAAAAGTTTTTCTGAGGGTGGTGATTTGAGTCTATGAGTGTCTAGTGAACAACACTTTAAAGTTTGGGGAGGTTTAAGGAGATTCCATCCTGGGTATTCTGATTTCTCAAATTGCAGTGATACTGGAGATGCGTGTAGTTAACAAAATAAAAAGTTCTGTTCCCCAGTGGCAAACAGCATGATTTTCAAGGTATTGGGGAGGGGGAGGGATGAGATTTCTGTTGCCCTAACTCGTTTTTGTTTTTTTTTCTCCAGAGTATTTCAACATCAATAACAAAAATGATCACGAGCAGATTTAAAATGGAATGAATGAACTGGGTTCTAATTTTACAAACTCTAAGCCAATTAAGTTCCTGTACAGATCCTGTCTGGGTTACTGTTAAACAACTGTTCTATGGAAACAGGCATATTTATATAACGGCAATGACAATAACAACAACAATAATAGCAACACAGCTGAGAGGAAGGCAGACAACAACAGCACCTTTACCTTTTGCGCAGAATTCCTGCTGTAGGTCTCGGAGACTTACTAAGGGCTTCTGTCGTCCTATACCGGGTAAGTCCACACAAGTGATCAGAGATAACTGGAGTCCCATGTCCCCGTTAACATTTCGGAATGCCCATCTCCATGCGATTCCTTTACACAGTTTGACACATCGTCAACCTGAAAAAAGATGGAAAATCAATAATAATAATTGCAATAATCATGGTAGAGTGAAGGACGAAATAAGTAAGACTGGCTTTCTAACACTAATGACCAGCTTCCAGCAAATCACGTTCACAGCTTGATCCGCTCCACCTGTCTCAAGCTGCCTGCTTCTTCTCTAATGAAGGCTACAGCCGGCTGTTCAAGTCAGAACGGCACCCACGCAAGGAGCTAAAATTAACAATTGCATTATGCACCGAAGATTACTCACTTCAATTTTAACCTTTTTTAGTGAAATTTTGCACTTTATATTAAAAAAAAAAGCCATGCTTGTGTGTTTGCCTTATGAGAATCAAGATCACCTAAGAGCCCAAGTCTTGCCTCCTTTTTTAACCAGTCTTCGTCTTAATTATAGATTAATGCAATATAATTTCATGTTGTTTCAGTGACTCTTTAGGAGACTTAGCCCAATGAGGTGTATTTAAAGATTTTTGACTGACCGGAGCTTGAGCTATAAAAGTTTAAAAATAAACTTTTTTTTTTAAAGGGAAAAGAAAACTCTCCTGGTGGTGTGGCTGAGAGAGTGCTTTCCTCTCAGCTTATAGTTCAGGAAGAAGGATCCAAATATTCTTGGTGCACAGTGAACACTGCCTAGCTGCACCCCTCCCTCCCCATCAGGATTGCCACCACCAGCTGGGCATTCTGTGAGATAGCAAAGAAACACTGTCAGAGGGATTCAACAGATTTGCAAACTTTGAGCCTGCTGAAAACAATCCATGCTATAATGTGCACTTTCTTTTTCTCACAACTCCTACAGGAGCAGAGGCAAAGACAGCTTGAATGCAAACATAGAGACAGATTCCTAATAACATTTGCCAAAACCAAGCACTATCTGCCTCCTTTTGCTGCAACTCTACGCTGGTGTGTGCACCTGCTGAACCACCAGCATGTGTGTCTCTCCTATGATGTGCCACCTTTGAAAACACTGCATGCATCTCAGCTATTGACTGTGAAGTTTAGAAATGTTCTTTGCCTCCCCCACCCTGGCCCCCTCCTAAGTTTAAATGAGCACAGCTGGTTCCTCACCGGATTTTAGTGCAGCTATATTAACATATTGGGTTACAAAGCCATTTGTTGTGCAAGAGGAAAACAACTGTTGAAAATTCAATTGCTTATACGGTAGATAATTTCTCGCTGGATTCCTATTTTATTAATATGAATAATTTGGCTTCAAGATAGTGATGGTATTAGAAATTATATAGTTGTTGGGAGATAGGCAAACATGCACTTAAGGCATAAATGGATCACTAATCAACAGTAATTTTAATTTTTCAATTTTGACTAGTTTCCTCATGGCTACTATGAGTAATGCTCAATATTAAATAGAAGTCAGCATGTATTAAAATTAAGATCTATTTGAGTAATCAGCCCATTATCTATATGTCTCAGAACAGGCACCAGTGATGGATGGAATGACCAAATGCTTTGGATGCTGTTTTGCTTTTTCCTAAAATATGAAGTTATCAACAGGCACCACAACCTTTTATCTCCTCCTCCTGATGCTCACATTTGTACAGTGGCATTTCATCTAGCCATTTACTGGCAATGCAATTCTCAAAGCAAGCTTTAGATGCAGTATTCTAGCCCAAGTAGGTGGATGCAAGATATAATTCTTTCCACAAAGAAAGAGAAAGAACAAACTGATATTCACGTAACCAACTCAAAGCGCGAACAGACTGGAAATATGTGTGTGCGTAATTACCAGGACACATTTTGAAATAGCACTGAGCTCTAAAGTCAGCGAGGTATTATTCTTGCATGCCTGAATCATAAAGTCATCATCCACCAAGATAAAAGAGAATATGGGCATATGGGAATGAGCAGAGTAGAACATATGGATCACAAATATTTTTGTAACTGATTAAAATTGTTCTCTTTGCGAAGAAGGCAGTGCCAGGAAATCAGCCCTACTCCAGCTTTCTGTTCGCCAAACTAACCCGACTCTTCCACTGCCACCTAATCTTATTCTGTTACAGTTCCTCTTTTTCAAAGGAAGCAAAAGTATTTTTAACAAGTATCTTTTATCCAACATTAGATTAATAGATATTCTGGCCAAGTATCAACAGTTACAGTTGGAGAGATGGCAGCAGAGAGAAGAGACTGCATAAATACACAGAATAAAAGCTACTCCATTTCCCATGTTCTATTTTATTCTTTTGGTGAAATTAGGTTATCAACCATCATTTGGAGGATTGTATATAGCAAAGACAATTAATCTTGTGCAAAATAAGCAATAGGAAATGGATCGACAATGTTCCTAGCTATTCACAATGAAGGGAAAGTGTGAAATAATCACTATTTCACACTAGATTTATGTTGTTTCTTTTACTGTTTTAGCTTACTTTAGGATTGAAAATAGTAGCAATTGTGTGATTGCACGTCTGTGAAAGAGAGGAAGAGCGAAGAAAGGCACTTTACAAAGTGCCAACTATTTTGTCTCTCATCAAGATCAACAAATAGGCTTGTTCTAGTTGTGTGGATGTGTATGTGTGTGTTTGTGTGTTACATATATTAATCATTGGGCTGCCATGTGGGGAAAGAAAGATCAGGATTTGATTCAAATTCCATCAGTGATTTACACCTCAGGGGAGGTCTCAAACAGGAAACTAAAATTGAATTCTATTAGCAAATGGGGATTGGTCATTTTATTAATGACTGTCTTCAAAATTCTTTTACTGAAAATTAACGTAGGATGATTACTCCTATCCCAAATCAGTGTAGGTACTTTAGGATGAATTGATACAATCAAGATTTACTTAAATTTGAACAACTGAAATATCTCTTCCATAGCACTGCTCCTTGTGTTTTTTTAAACCTGGCTACAGTTCTGTAAATAAATGTCAGGCACTTGCATATTTGGTATAGGACCAATTTACCAATTTGCTATATAAGGTATTTAAGTGCTGCAACACTTTATAAACCAAAGACACATCTTATTTTCAAAACTGCTATTCTCTTGAAGTTTTTTGAAAAATATTTTGAACATGAAAATTAGGTTTAAATAATAAAAAAGCAATTGGACTACAATCCCTTCAGAGATGAAAGCATCAATGGCATAAATAAAGTGTACCCATTAATTATTCAGTAAGTTTGAAATTTTCCCAAGGTGATGAAAAACATCAATAAGAAATTTTCACATAACTTTAATATTCCAAAGAAGATTTTCTTCTTCAATACATGTACAAGAAACACTCAAGCAGTAGCTCTACTCTTTAATTCAGCTCTTTCTGGTCAGGCCAACATACAAGTGTTCTAGAGATTGTTGAACTACCCAGGCAAAGGTTAAAATTAAATTTTGGAAGAAAATAGGAAGATATTTAAGAACAAGAATTTTCTTATCAGGGTCTTAGGGATATAAATATTTTGCATGAATATTTTTAATATTCATGTTTAAGTATTAAGAGTTAATTTTAATAAAGATATAATTATTTGCATATAGGGTGCCATTTTTTTCTTCTTTAAACAATAGCAAATTAGATATAAATGTAGCCTAGATCAACAGCACAATCCCAGTGAGGGAAACGACGGATGTCAAAGTTTTGGACATAAGAACAGCTCTGTAGTCATCACAAATGCTTTTAAAACTAAATATCTGAAGAAGAAAGGCAAGCATTTCAACTCTTCATTCTTTTAACAAGTCTTCATAGAGCTTCTACTACGCAAAAGATGTTTTCATGATGACATTATATTCAGGTTATCTAAGACAATCTCAAGATAAAGATACGAAAGTTAAATATTTCTAATGGGTCCACATGAGAAACTTTAAAGATGAATTAATTTTATATTGACCATTGTTTTTTCATTATTCAGGAACTCTAAGATAAAGACGACTTCTGATTTTATCATTTGAAAAGCTTTTTAGTACATTTCAAAGGCAGGAAGACATAACTTTAGGAGCAGCGTCAATGCAATGGGTCCCAGAATAAATATTTGAATATTCTCACACAGTGAACAAATTGGTGGAAGTAATAAGCAGAATGTAGCTGGGATTGATAAATTTGTGCTTTCTCAAAAAAAAAAAAAGGTTGCATTACTTGGAATTAAGCTTAGAGAATACATGAGGAGAACACATAGCTATTTTCAAATGCTAGAAAGAAGACTTGGGCTTGCTTAGCATTGCTCTAAGAGTTAGCATGAGAAAAAAAGTAGTACCTGCCTTTTGCAAAAATAGAACTATCATATTAACTATTCATTCCACTTTTAGGTATACACTTAAAGAACTGAGGGAAGATACTTGAGCTGGTATTTGTGCACTCAGCTTCACAGGAGCATGATTTATAATGACCACATGGTGAAAACAACCCTTGAGTCCATCAAAAGATGAATGAATAAACAAAATGTGGTATGTGTATACAATGAAATATTACTTAACCTTATACAGGAATGGAATTCTGACACATGTTATTTCAAGGATGAACCTTGATAACATTGTTTTGTAATACAAGCCAGACACAGGACAAATATATGATTCTGATTACATGAGGTATTTAGTATAAGCCAATTCACAGAAACAGAAAGTAGAGGTTACCTGTGACTAGGAGTCCGGAAGAAAAGAATTATCATTCAACTGTTACAGAGGGTTTTTGGTGGGGGAAAGAGGAAGAAGGTTTGAGTATAGATAGAGTGATAGTTACACAATGTTGTGAATACATTTTATGCCATGAATTACTTATGTACTTACAAATGACTAAAATGATAGGTACTATAACATGTATATTTCATTAACAATAAAAATTTTAATAAAAACAAAAATGACCCTAAACAACTCTTCTCCTTTTTGAATGTAAGTTAAAAATAAACAAATCTATCGATCTATCAATCTATCTATCTAGTGATCTATCTATCCATCTATCTATCTATCTATCTATCTATCTATCTATCTATCTATCTATCTATCTATCTATCTATCACAAAATAACAACAGATCAAGGGTAGAAAATGATATACAAGAGAAGGAATCAGCATTCTGCTTTACAAAATTTCCTGATATATTGATGCCACACATATCTAAAAACAAGTTCTGGTGGTTATAATTTTCATAGGTTTGTATTTAACTCACATAACCCAACAAACCGGACCACTCTCATCCGGCTTATCATATCATCCCATCAATCTTGTCTTTTACATTCTCCCAGTGATGTAGACATTGAGCTCAGAGAAACAAAACAAAGGGTCTGATGAAACCAAACCAATAAGAAACCCTACATCTCTGATCATAGAACTGAGGCTACTGAGTGGCAGGGAGAGGGCAAAGAACAAAGAGGGGATGGAGCATCATGGACTACAGTGGAGGATTATGGGTGCTTTGGTGCTGGGTCTTGGGTGGCAACATCACCTGAACAGAGAGATCCTATACCTCTAAATCATATACAACACCGTAAACCAATGTTATCTCAATTAAAAAAAAAAAAGATACAATGTTTGAGAAATTTCAAATTGAATCTTTACTAGAATTAATGAATGATTGTATGGACAATGTGTCCTCACCCCCAAACAGTAACAGACTGTTTCTAGCTAAAAAAGAAATCTATCAAGTTTTTTGCCCAAAGCTTATTGTGAACATGGTCTTAGTACAATACAAACATCAGGCTGTCAATAAACTTGATGAGAGAACTGGCTATAATGACATGGCTAATCAGTAGCCTTATCACATCACTGACTCAGGTTTTTTTGCCTATTTTTCTTATTGCAGATGGAAAGAATATTCTGAGAAAGATTCTCACAGAGAACAGGGCCAATAACCCTGATGCCATGTTAGAAAATAACCAAGAAGCTGAGATAGCACTAAGGCTGGTTTTGGTTTGACTGTGTGTCTAGTCTCAGGATTTTTAAATAGCCTCAGATTTCATAGCGCAGGCAGGGTAATCACTACCTTATACTCTACTTCATTCTGTTAAGAGTCTAGGCATGATTTTTCCTTCGAAAAGAGAAGATCATCAACCTTCAGCCAAGGTGCAAACTTAAAAAAATAATTGTGCAAGTACTCTAAAACCACAGTGCTTCAAATTACTTGGAACTCAGTTTAGTTGTCACTAAATCTAGTGACTTGGACAAGATCCACAACCACATAGTGACAGAGCAAGGTCAAAGCCTTGTCTCTGACTGTAGGGTCAGAATTCTTTTCAATATCCCACTTTCCTCAACTGAACAGCTCTATTAGAAATCTAGACTAAACTCATCTAATCTCAGCAATTGATTCCCAAGATACTGTAAGAGAATGCCACACATTATTTTTCCCTCAACCACTATTTTACTTCCTCTTGCAAAAACTACACAGAATGTGCAAAAATTATTTTTTTCTGAGGATGGTATGTATTGCTTTCATGCTTTTCTCCCTAAAATCACATGGATGCATTTGGGTTCACAGACATTATGCTCATTTTTTTTTTTTTACCTTGGAAAGTCCTAAAAGCCCATATACCATAGTTATCAGAATGAACTAAAGTTATCTTTTAGCTATCCACTCAATTTCCTTTTCCCACTTCTAGAACTCACAGTACCCATCTTTTCAGAGGCCATGCAGAAAAATCATGTCTGCATGATTCCCAGATAAAGTGTGCCCAAGGTTGGCTGAAAGACATTATAACATTTTAGTGGGGAAAAATTAGTTGGAATCTCTAGTGGTGCCAGAACACATGTAACTTCCATCCTTCCATCCATCCATCCATCCATCTATCTATCCATCCACCCATTCATCCAGCCATTCAGCCACCATCTGTCATCCATATATCTGCAATACCAAAAGCAAATTTATTTATTTTCATTGAGGAAACATTGGCTTACAACATTGCATTTTGGAGGTGTAGGTTCTCCATCTTCAAGTGTTTTTACCACTCCACATGCATCACCAAAGCACCCAGAGTCCTCCACCATAATCGTTTATGCTCCCTCCCTACTTTTTCTCACTCCTCCTCCTCTGGTAGGCTCAGTTCCACAGTCATATTTCTAGATTTTGTAATCAGCTTGACTTTATCTTATTGTTTGCTTTGTTTCTCTATATTTCATATATAAGTGACTCCATTCAATATTTGTCTTTCTCTTGACTTACATCACTATTGAGATGGAACAAGTAAAGCTATCACTATTTACATAGAAACCTTAAAGACGCCACTAAAAAGCTAACTGAAACAATAACTCAGTTCAGCAAGGAGGCAGGTTACCTGTAACATTGAAAAAGAGAACAACCCCCCCAATCTTCAAGCAAAAAGACAAAATCTCAGAACTGGAAGTTTTCTTGTCATGCCAGATATAACCAAAAGAAATGAGACAGGAACTTAGACAACACTGCTGGGATCTTGTTGATAACTATGCTAGATAATTTTGCTAAGACAAAAATGTCCCAAAACAGGTCTTTCAGGAAGCCTACCAAGTTACACAATCATCCTAAACCATTTCCCTCAAAATGAGTATATCCTACAACAAGGAATGCTATTTCAGAGATGGGAGAGAATGATCAATGGGAATGACACTTCTGCTTGAGTATCTGTTCCACACAGATGCTAGAACTTCTGCCTTCTATATTCAGCTCAATTCAGTTAATACAGTATTTTTAAATATCCTTTTGCTCTGGATACCAAGCAAATAATCTATTTTTTTTCTAGTTATTTACATTGGAGGCACCTTGTAATGGAACAAGGGTTTATGATAAAAAGCACATTATTTAACTCTGGCTTCAAGGATTCAAAATTAGTAAAAAACAAAAACATCATAGATAGAAGAGGCACTTTAAAAAAAGGGGAGGATATTAATTTTATTCAGTATATTTGACATAAACTCTTTCTCTTTCATTCTTACAAGAAGTGAATGAAGGATATGTCATTTCAAAAACAATGAAATTTAACAAACGTGAAACAGTTATAGGTGCCAGAGTGGGAATTAATGTTTGATTTATTAAAACCTTTCTTGCAGAAAAGAAGAAAGGACAAGCATTTAGATAAAATGAATAAAAACTATGATAAATTGTTATTCTGTCAGTATTTTGAAATGGTGATAAAACCCATGCTTTGTTAAGAAGAAAATCAGGGAAATAAGAGATATCCATTGCTATGATGTCTTTTTTTCCCCAAATGTCAATGTTTAGTAATTGGTACCATAGTACATAAATATTATATGCCTTAATGTTGCTTTTTCAGATTATTAACATCATTACTAAACCTAATCAAATGGAATCAACATAGAATATTAATTTACTTGCCCATGACCTCAGCTGCTTCCCATCCCAAAGAGAAGAGGAATAAAAAGGTTTTCCAGGGAGCAAAGAAATCAAAGGGAGCTTTCCTAGAATAAAAATTCCAAATGTGGTCCAAAGGGCATGTAATTGCAGGAGGTGTGTCCACTCCCAAAAAGAAATGGAGAAAGGCAGGAAAGAAATTTAGCAGAAATGGATGCTTGCTGCCATCCCAAGTATATCATGTGGAATTTCAACAGACACAAAAACAAAGGGAGCTTCTGGTCAGGTAGGGTAGTTCTAGGCCAGAATTGTGTGTTCACACAGTGACAGCAAGACTTTCTGCAGAACTCAACAGACACACCAATGAAGGTTTTATTGTATAGTTACTATGGCACAGGTAATTTATGATCAAGCGTTTTTGAGTGATTTTTACCGTTTACCCTCATATCTCCTGCAATATTCATTGCTAGTTTACAGCAGGGAAGGCAGTGAGCTGCCTATTTGTCCTGTCTCTTTAGTGTTAAATCAGCTGGTTGTTGCCTCCTTCAGTCACTGGATCCCCCAGGTCACAGCCGTGCAGATGAATCATTCTTTAACAAGACTCAAAATTTGAACCAAGTAGTAAAAAATCACCTTTCTCCCACTATTATATAAGCTACACAATGATGTAGGTATGTGCAGCTTAGTCTACCTCTGTATTAACCCAGTGCTGAGAACTGAGCCTGACATAGTAAGATTTATTGACTCAGCAAAGGACTCTTTCCGGATTTTAATTAGTAGTGGATTGACTGTGTTTCTGCTTCTTCCATCTAAAACAAAGCATCTAATCACTTAGAGACCTATTAACCAAGGTAGCATGGATCAAGGAAAAATGCCACCCAAAATGCTTGAAGGTAAACAAGGGCAAAACCATGCATGGAATGCAAAGAAGTTTCAATTTGGCTAGTCTCTGTGATAGTGGGTTTATCCAGTCAAGGAAAGTGCTGACATTTATTAAGCACCTATTACGTGGAACAATTTGTGACCTTCTGAAGGGAATACTAGAAAAGAATAAGAGATGATGCTCCTCTTGAAGGAAATAGGAATCTAACTAGAAAATTCGACAAAGAAATTGGGAGCAAAACCATACAGAGAACTAAATAAAGCATGTAAGACATAATATGAACCACAGATCACCCTGGACTAAAGGTATTCTTAGAGACTGCTTCCTCAAAGTCTATTTTAGAAAGCAATCTTAAGGGAACTAGAAAATCTAATTAACAGAAAATGGACAAGTGAGAAAGACATTTTCATTCAAGATAAAGAGAGAAAGCTGAACCCCTGAACTGAAGACACAGGTACAGGGGAGTTCCTTCAGGCTGTTGTAGTTTCTGAGTTTTCCCGAAAAAGTGATGACCTCAAGCAAATGCATGAAAGTAGCCAAATGTCTAGAGTTTGCACACATTCCTTGGTTAAAAATAATAGTGATGTGGCACCCCACTCCTTCCCAACCCTGGTCCTCTTGACTGTGACATGAAGTTCCTTCCAGGGCTCACACTAATGGGGTTCTCACCTGTGTGTCCCCTGGCTGCCCTGGATGAAATGCACCCACTTCAGGTACAATGGTGGTGGAACCACGTCATGAGGGATGATACACCTTCATCACATGTGCCTCCTCTTCCCCTTCTGGAATATGAGAACTTCTTCTCCACCCCATTTTGTTTTTCGTTTCTCTATGCTGCCTAATATAATGCTCCACAAAATGACATATTAACACTCCTGCAGACACAGTCAAAGAAAGGGAAAAATCGACAGTGCTGAGATCAACATCTATTTGCTAGAAGAGAATATAAGTGTTCAATAAATAATTCCTACTACCCTCAGACTTTCTGGAAGAAGATGCACTTGAGACGTAGGATAAATGAATTCACTTGACGTTAGCTTGTTTCTGTTTTAATGGCCAGCGAATGTTGTGTTGGCGAATGTTCCTCACCACAATGAAATCTCTATAAAGCATTTTGAAATGGAAGAAGTGGGAGAATCACTCCATGTGCTTGTGGAGACACAGCAGGTTCAAGTTCAGGGAGTAAAGATGGGAAGGAAGGGGTGGCACACGTGTTTCATATTACACCACCTTTCCTGGAAGACAGAGGGGAGAAGCCAGGTGATGGAAATAAAAAAACATATTTGTCTTCCAAGAGAGGATTTCCAGAGACTCAGGTAGAACAGTGGCTATTAAATGATATCAAATATGCAAAAAAAAAATGTTGAAGATTTTATTTCTAAGTCATCAAGGGTTTGGCATTTGTTTTTGCATTTGGATCCTTCTTTTAAATATAGGTGTTCAAAAGAAATGTTTCAGATGATGGGGACATTAGTCTCTAAATTCTCTGGAGAATGGATCCTCAGGCCAGTGTGTCTTGGACTGTTGATAAGGTTTAACACATAGCAGGAATACAGCCTATGCCAGTTCCCTGAATGGAGAAATATATACAACCCTGGTGGGG
Source organism: Galemys pyrenaicus (assembly GCA_019455555.1). NCBI lineage: Eukaryota > Metazoa > Chordata > Mammalia > Eulipotyphla > Talpidae > Galemys > Galemys pyrenaicus. The sequence continues at coordinate 3,635,982 of JAGFMF010011466.1, read as the reverse complement.
AAACACTTTCAGGAAACTTAGAACACAGTGAGGGGACAGGATCTGTAATTTTGCCTGTGTCAGAGGCTACCTAAGAAGTAATTTCCTACCTAAGCTATATGAAGTGACGCGTGCCTAGCTTGGCATGACTCCAGCTTGAGGTCACCTGTGTGCTGCTGTTGCCCTTTCTCCCTGCCCCAGCCTGACCTCGCATAAAGAACATTCTTGTTTGAAGAGACAGTTTCAGTTATGGTCAAGGGAACAAGCATTTTGCAGGTGCATGCCTTCTGTGTTATAGGACCCTCTTGTTTGGGGGCTCCATGCACAGGCCTTCCAGAAGATCCATCAATCTTAAGAAATGCAGGTCAAGGGAAATGCTTTGAAAATGTTTAATCTATTTGGATAATCTTATTGAAATATGAGCTGTCATAAGCTCTGTAAAGTTTTAGCTGCTATGGTTACTCATTTGAGATGACCCACTGCTGAATAAAAGGGAAAACACAGATTATGAAACTATTCCGTATGAAGGAACTAGCAGAAACTACTGATGGGAAACATCTGGTTAGTCTTGAGTGAGGCAAGGAGTGATGCTGGTGTGTGGTCCCAGGGTGGAATGGCCCTGGGATGACTAAAGGAAAAGGGGGGTATTGCATGCAGGAGCTCTGTGGGGTTCCTGAAGGTGAAGTTGAAGATTCTGGGTCATTCTATTCATGGATTACATTATGACTAAGCTAAGGGCCTGGAAGGAGCTATTATTAGCTTGTACATGTGTGGAGTGATTAGAATAGTCTTGAAGCACCCTTGTTTTTCAGAGGCTTTGAAAGAAGTCAGTGGACCCAGTGCAAGCTGACATTTTGGGGAAGAAAAACATGAGACTAACCCACTAACTTGGATGCTGCTAATTTGCAACCTTAGACCTAAAAATGAAATGAGATGTGGAATTCCTACTATAAAGCATGACAGTCTGATCCCTGAGATGGGAGCTGGAAATCTGGTATTGCACCAAATACTGGAAATCGAAGTGGTGGTGCTAAAAGTTTGTAAGAGCACACATACAGACACCTCAGTGGAGATGGCCAAGCTGTGGTTATCTGGAAGAGAATCATTCTGATTCCATATATCTGACAAATGAAGTATCTGTCATTCTTTATATATGTAATATGCAGTATCTGTAAAAGGCTTTTAAGCTGTAGACTTATGTGTAACATCTTCAAGATTTTAAGCAAAGATAAGAAAAAAGTCAATAGTTGTATTTAGAAAACAGAGCAATCTATGCTCAGAAACAGTCTTTTTTATTGATATAGCCTTCTTAACAAAATGTTCAAAGTCTAAGAATGGGGAAAATTATAGACTGGAAAAATGACCATAACCTTCCTTTGCTCAAAATGATAATTTAGGAAAGAAGGACGGAGGGAGTGGAGGGAGGAAGGAGGAGGCCAGCTGGCCCAACTGTCAGAAAAAAAATCTGCAAAATTAATAAGTGAAAATGGACTATGAAATATTTGGAGGAACTCATAATGGAGCCTGCAAGAAAATTTAATTTTCACAACTAGATTTTAAAACTAGGAAGACAAAAGGAGTCATTCACTCATTGATATTAGCATATAAACAGAAGCAGGACTGTTTATCATCACAGCTAAGTAGTATGTGAGGAATAACTTTTGTCTTTGTTAAAGTGTGGTATGAGAAAAATGTGTTCTACATTTCAAATGATTACACATTTCCGCTGAAAGAAATAAAGAAGATACAAGAAAAAAACAGAACATAATGGGATCCTGTTATCTCTCTGAGCTATGTATATGATGACAAGAAAAGCCATTTGGATTTGTAAGTACCAAAGAATTCTAAGCACATGACATAAATGACTACCTGTAGCCTCACAAGGCATTCTTAGTATCCTAATTTAAATATTGAGGGTTAAAGAGAAAATATATTTATAATACATTTGCAGGACCCCTGGTATTTGAAACCATATGGTCTAAAGCTATCCCTACAACAACCTGCCAGGTTCGGTTTCTGTTCTGGAAGTGCCCAGGGCCTGCTGGAAATTCTATGGTTCAAACATTTCTGTGGGATGTGGTGCCCACAGATGCCAATACCAGCCCAGGCAATAACTTTCTAAACAGGAGTGAGGGCAGCAGCACAGGGGCTGGACCCATAGACTGTGCCCTCTATCTGGGGACCCACGGGCTTCACTTCTGTGCCCAAATTAAGGTGATGCTGCAAATGTGAAAAGAAATGGTGCCTGCTCATCATTTATATGTGAATTCAGTCAATTTTGGAAGACTTGTTTAAAAAAATGCTCAGTTTCTAAACAGAACCTAGCTTATTGCCTGGCTTCTTGAGGCTCAATCAGGTCGAGAGGCCTAGGCATTGTAGCGAATTTCCTGTTCTGGAAATGTGATTAGAAATTGGTTAGAAAATTTAGAGAACTTTCCCTTGACAGGCACTGTGATGCAGCACTTTGCATTTTTTTAAATTGCATTTGCAAATTAGGACTACCTTTATTCTGTTTGCTGTTTTTCTTTCTCCTTAACTCTGGCCTGTACCCCAGCTCTTGTATGCATAAATAAAAATCTTTAAATAAACAAAACCAAATAAAAACACATTAGAGCTGAACTTGAGGGATAAGTTCTTTTATGGATTTCCAGATTGTTTACAGCCCTTTTTGAAATTAATCTTAGAACAAAAGTTTGTTTTCTGACCAGCAAAAATTAACTATTGTAACACACACACACACCCAAACACACTCACATCTGGGATGTAAATATAAAGGATGCAATAAATATATTTATAAGAAGCGATATAGACAGCTTTTCCCAAAAAGAGTTGTAGACTCTCTTTCTCTCAAATGGATAAAACACAAACAGTTAGAAATAATACCTTGCAATGAAAAGTAGCGAGACCTTTTTGAGGGACTTTGTCAAAGCCCTCAGAGGGAAGTCTGTGTTCTCATTTAACTTTGTATTTTGGGAAAAATAACATGTGCCAGATGATGTTCAGTTTGGCTGGGGTATTCCAGTCACCATCACTAGTACCCAAATGCTACAATCCCAGCACTGAAAGGTCTGCATTTCAAAAGTCAGCATCTCTTCAAGGATATATGTGCTGTCCAAGGGCCTGCTCCACTGCTAGCTTCCAAAGTGTGTTATTTTCAAGTGCTGCTCTATCAATACTATTACAAATGTCATTATAAATTATATTTGTGTGCACTGTAATTCCCATATCAGAATAGATCACATTTTCCTTTAATTAGCTATGAAGAATCTTACATTCCCCTCTTCTCTCCCTTTAACCCAGCATCTCTCCAAAGATGTCTTAGGAAATGAACATGTCTGCAAATGAAGTCCAATGTCCTAGGAACATTCTACACAAAACTGTCACATAGCCAGGAAGAATGTGTATATTACTTACCTCCTTCTCATGTATACTTCTCCAAAAGAAGGAACAATACTTATTTCTATTGTACTAAAATTCTTGGTGCTCAGTAGCTATCTGATAAAGCATTTATTTAATGAATTAATACATAAACAAGTCATAAGATTAGGGTTCCCAGTCAAAATGCAAAACCTCTGAGGTCTCATTTCCAAACTAGCAATTATTTCTCCATTATCATTATTACTGCTATAAATCATGTTGGTAAATCTACTTTTGCTATGATACATTCAGAAATTTCACATAAAAATACTTTCCATGTTTGTGTAGAGGAAGGCTACTGATTTTTGTGTGTTGATTTTGTATCCTGCTACTTTGCTAAATCGGCCAATTAGCTTGAGTAGATTTTCTGTAGAG